>JAVJGG010000048.1:2720195-2739016 GCA_035590195.1 Aviceda cuculoides
GGCGGGGAGGGAAGTGAGTGAGCGGCTGTGTGGTGCTTAGTTGCTGGCTGGGGTTAAACCACGACACTGTCAGAGAATTAAGATACCACTTCCTACAACTATTTCTTTACTTCTAATCAGAGATCATATTTTTATTCTATACCTGTGACAGAATAGCACAGATACAATTTATTAGACATCTTTTATAAGTCTGTTCAAGCCATTACTATGCCAAGTTTCTGGACTTCATTTTCATTAAAAGTACAACTTAATGAACAGTTTGGTTTAGGAATCATGTGAGTCAAGCTATTTGATTCAACTGCGCCAGCAGAACTATAGAAATAGACTTGCTCTCTACTATCACGTTGTTCCAGTTCAGTTGCCTCCATAGTGCCTAAGCTGGTGCATTCAATCTAGATAGAACATATCCTAACATGACTGAGTTCCTATTTTTAAGCTTGCTCTAAAAGCCTTTCCCCCCTGCCAAAAGATCTTTAACCTTTATCTTTAGAAATGAGACAGTTACAGCAGTAGGAGGAATTCATTACCTACCTGCCTTTAGAAGCAGCACATACATATAGAAATGCATATAGAAAAAATAATCAAAATAACACAATATTCTTCAGACAGACTGAGCTGTGAGTACAGCTGTGCCACTTGTTTTAACATCAAAGGAACTGCAAGCCCTTAATGGCATATAAATGACTGTAGTTTTAACCTGCAGTCAATACTAAACCACGTTAAGGTAATCATTTATTGAATTTCCAATTTTGCAAGAAAGTGAAGAACTCCAGTTATTCTGAAAGCATCAGCATGTTAGAAGCAGACTTCACTGCTTTATCTGCCACAGAACAGATACAAAAATTTCCACATAAACAATTCCCACATGTCATTCAACTTGAGCTCTACAGAAATGGGGCTGCTTAGCAAAAGTATCTTCTTCAAGGTCATCGTGTGTGAGATACATGTGGTGCTCAAAGGGAGGTCAGGTGGGTCAACAGAAAGCCAAAGGGGAACACCAGTCCGCACACGCACAGGGGTGCAGGTGGAGGGAGGGCTGCAGGCTGCAAGCCAGCATGGAAAAAGAAAACTGGGTAACTTTGGGGGAAGACTCTGCTAAATGAGCTGAACTAATCAAGTGTGAGACAACTGCAGTGAACATTTTGGTAGGTGTGCCATCAATGAAATAGAGGCATTTTGGAATTCAAACAGTGATCTAAAGTTTGTATTACTCAACTGAAAAGAAAAATCCTAAATTAACCTTAAGTCCTATAGATCTGAATGAAAAATGCTATCACTGATACATCTCAAGTGTGCTAAACCTTGCGTTAAAGGCTTCCACAGTATTAGATAAATTCATTAGGGAGGTACCATCAGAAATAACTTTCAGTGTGTTTGCGGTGTTTGATAGTAATGAATGACATACACTTCCACAGTAAAACCTCCTGTGGGAAAGAGTAATTCGTTACAAAATGGATCAGCTATTTACTGGAAGCACATAGGGACAGAAGCATTTAGCGATTCAGAGGAAATGAAAAATAAAAAATTAATAAAGACAAGTACAGTTCTGAAGAAGGATAACAGGAAGGCAGTTCATTAAATCCTGTATACAATACATATTGTACTGAAAGGGCCAAAGATTATTTCACTTCCCAATGTACCTATTGCACCTGAGCAAACACCAAGTGATTTCAGCACAAGACTCACTTGGCCAATATGGAAATACGGTTTCACATCTTGACTTCAAAAAGCTGTCAGGCATATAAGCCAAATGCAAACGAGAGAGGAACTCACAGACAGAGTTTGGTGGTTTGGCCTGAGATGATTAAACACCTTTTTTTAGTGAAAAGGAAATAGGAAGAGCTGGGTTATGACTACAAGGCACAATTCAGTACGAATGCTAAATGAGCTAGTGCAGGTATGTAAAGCAGCACAGCACCCATATGGAGTAATTCCTGGACCAAGAAATATACCCATCGTCCCATTATCCACCTTGCTTAGGACAATAGATAGCCCAGCCATGGTGCTGTGGTTGTTTGCAGTATTGCCTCAGCTTATACGGAAGTGGCTGGGGTACTTCTCCAGTACCAACCTGAAAAGCCACAGTTTACTGGAGTAAACAGGAGAATGGGACATCTAATCTACAAGAGGATCCAAAATTACTTGACTTCTTTAGTCCTGCAGAACAACCTTTAAAGAAATATGTTTTCTTCTCCACAGATATCAGAGAAACAAATGCTAGGGAAGGAAACAATATATTGAAGCAAAAGAGCAGAAAAACTAAAAGGGTTATAATGCAGTTATGAGTATATGTATAATCTAAATTAGACATTTTCTAAACACCAGAAAAGCAAAATTGTGGAACAGGGTCCTGTCATGAGCAATGGGATGAAGAAAAATTGCCCTGTTTTCAAGAAGGTGCTTCCTACCTTCCAGAGGGAATTCTGTGATACAGCTGCCTGCAACAGCAGCAGACTGAATTCTGTGACCCAGGAGATTCCTTCTTGTAGTGTGTTACTCATCACTTAAGACTCTCCAAAGGCAACAGTATTCCAGGATTTTCATCTCTTGGCTAACACCTCTGTATCTCAGTATTTAGAACTGAGGACTGTTAGAAGGGCAAACCAGTAACCCCAGTGAAGAGATGCTGCACAAGAATTTCATCATGCCATGTTCTAACCAAAACAGGGCAGGTGCACACTAAAGTTTCACGCTGAACAGGCTAACAGCATTTGGAAATACATAATGTATTGCATGATGTAACATTATGTATCTGAGGCACTCCTGTAGTATAATTATGTATTTGTGTTAAGACTTATCCGAAGACATGTGCATCAAACCAAGAAGCTAATGTAACTTGTAAACTTTTGACCCTTGTTAAGATGAGATGCATTAGAATTGTTACTGAGGGAGGCAGCTGGGTAAGGTCTGGCAAACTTCACCACTACAAACATCACAAGCGAAGCCATGAGGGAGCCTCAGCTACTGTTTTTAAACCACAGAAATAAGGTATTAAATTCTACTTACACCATGTTCAAAGCACACTAAGGCCAACTGGGTTTGGACCTGGTGTCCAGAGGTCAAAACCAAAGAAATATTTATAACCAATTAGAAAAGGTAAGCCAATGCCATGCTAAATAGAGATGACAATGAGAAGAAAAAAGAGGAATAAAAGAGGCGTCATCAAAAAGCTAAAAGAAGCCAAGAAGTTCCAACCCTCTCTAAGATGTTCTTTTCCCCTCTTTATCACCTGTACTGTTTTCCACAATAGCCATCATTTGCTATCTCTGAAGAGAAGCAAATATTGAAGGAGAAGTGCATATGGGAAGAAGATGTTTAGAGAAATCAGCGCCAAAGGGTCCCACATCAGTAAGAGCTAATCAAGTCAGGTGAATGTTTGATACTGGTAAAATAAAATTAAATTAACAGAAACACAAAACAATAAATCATCTTTGGAAAATATACCCATCACAGGCTTTAAGAAAAATAGGATGGTCATCTAGACAGGGTTGTGGGCACCAATGTAAACAGCTCAAAGGAGATCTCTGCATCTGAAGGCAAGAAAAATGGCAAGGTGCTAGCAGCTACAAGGACTGGGACATCAGATCTTTCTCGGAGCTGGGCTCTAAGCTGAACTAATTATCCATATTACACAGGACATCCAGGTAGGTGATATGCTAGTACAATTGTCCAACCCAACAATCTCTGAATCTAATAATGAATGTCATAATACTGTCATTTAAATCAACAGTAAGACCTTGCCTGAAATGCGGAGGCATTGATATTCCCTGTAGCTCAAGAGAATATTGCAGAACTATAGCTAGTTCAGAAAAATGTAATGGAAATGACAAAAGAAGTTGAAAAAAGAACAGGGATTGCTTACCTTTAAAAGGACAAATATGCAAGATAATAAATACAATTGATTTCCCTTATACCATCTCACTCTGTTTTATAGTATGTAATACAAGGGACCTTCCATAAAATTAAAGAGTGTTAAATTTGAAATAAAATCAGAGAGCACTTATTAAATTGTGGAAGTCCTTGCTTCATAATGCCACTGAAGCCAAGAAATTAATGATGTTTTAAAAGGGTCTGGATAATTATATGTTTAACAAGATTATCCAGAGTAGCTATAATTATAAACAACATTTTTTGGAAAGGATTTGAAACCACATGTTTTAGGATTAAAGCCAGTCTCTCACTAGGAGAGATCAGGACAAATTGTAATGTTGGATATGGGGAGAAAGGGTATTCCCTTACTTGCTTACTGTCCTCATCCAGAAGGTACCAGCTACTCTCAGGATGAGGATACTGGTCTAAATGGGCAATTTCTAGACCAGGAAGTCCTTGCACGAAGCATGGGATGTGTGTAGCTCTCAGAGCCTATCTACTCTGCCCTGTATGTATTGCAGTTACACTTGGAGACCTGGACCAAAAGAGAGCTCTCGATGTACTACGTGCCCAATGTAGGCGTAGGACAAATAGCCCTGTCACTGTTTAGAATGACAAAGCTAGGAAACTGAGTGTTTTTACTGCTCCTATTTGCCAAGGGACACAGAAGCCGAGAGACAGATGAAGTAATAGACTCAAGGACACAAACCAAGTTTGTGGCCAAAGTGAGAACCATGCTGGTCCTGCTGACTCCAGTCCAGTATCTTGACTCCAAGCCAAGCTCTCCTCACATTCTTCCTAAACTTGAGCTTATTTTGATTTCTTCTTTTTCTTTTTCTTTTTCTTTTTCTTTTGCCTTTTTAGAGATCCCAAACAAATCTCTGCCTTCCGCAGAAGAGAGGAGGGGTGGAGGCTCTGGGATCGAGCTTGCCTCAGATTATGGGACAAAGTACAGACCCAGTGGTCCCATTTGCTTTCTAGAAGAGTGTGGATGAGAAACAAGCTTGAATGGGCAAGGCAGCAAGTGCCATGGGAGGAAGTTGCATTGAAGACTACAACCATATATTTCAATTAAGACCAACACTTATTCTAAAGTTGAAGTTGTGCAATCTCAGAAGGATTTTCCTCCTCGCCACTGTCACTTACAATATTAGGCAATTCATCCACAGTCTCAAGAAAAAGCTACTTCCTTTCTAAAACCTATCAGACTGTATATACTGTATCTGCATTTTGGCATATAAACCGCCATCTGCACCAAATCAAAAATGTCGTACTTCCAGCTGCAGCTGCGAGTTAACTGTTCTTTCTTATTTTCTTCCACCTTTTACACCTTGTGACTGGCATTGTGCTTTTCGGCATTTGCTATCCGGGCCTGTCTCCAGCTGAATTCACCTGCTTTAAATTTTGTAAGCCCTAATAAAAAAGGCCTGCAGACACGTTTGCTCCAAGTGTGCAACCATTTAGGGGTGGTAATGAGTTGGACTGCAGCCTGGTATCTGGCAGACCTTCCTACTTCATGACTCACTGTTAATTAAAACCACACTCTTTGCTTATTCCTGGGATAGCGTTACTTGCAAATAATTGAGAGTCTCTCACTGCCTTATAGCCTCCTCCCCCAAGTTCTGTTCTGTGGAATACACTTTTCTGATGGAGATCTGTTTCCCTTAAAGTTGGATGCAGTGTAATGAAAAAGGACATCCATTTTTCCTTGAATCCTTCTTGTCCTTAATTTGGATTCTGATCCTTTTTCTTATTTTGAATTGCATCTCAAGCCATGAGCAATCTGATCCATTGTACTCTACAGCTGGTTTCTGGAGGCTATTGCCATGACAAAGTACAGCACACAACTGAATATCACGAACTACTACTCAACCCCAGGCATTTTTTCAGCATGCCCATACAACAACTGAAATGTGATGGATTCACACAGAGCTTTGAAAAGGTCGCTTTTAGAAGTATTAAAACAATTATTTAACAGGTTTTCTTATACATAAATATTGGAAGGAATAGATAGATTAATCTTTCTTTTTTAATTAATCCTATTTCCACAGTATTTCTCTCTCCCCAAAAGCAAAGAGGTCTGAGAATCGCTCAATGTAAATAATTTCATGCAAAAAGGTAAAGCTGCAAGACAAACTCTCTGCTTTTGCCTGGAAGCCACACTACTGATTTCTTGATTTATAGAGCCATCTGTGGCTAGGCATCTAGTGATCTGAAAAGCCACCTCTGTTATGGCTCTGTTGAGCCTGTTTGAATCAGCTGATGCATTCTTAACAAAATCTTGTACCACGAACCTCTGATGACTGGTGGCAGGGGACTTGCAGAAAAAGCTCTTCCACTCTGAAATTGGCTACGTGGCTGGACTAACAAACCCAGGACTATTTCCTTTGGAGGCACAGCACCAAGCTCAACACTTCTTCTGAAGCGTTTGTTTGTAGGGCAGTTATTGCTGCAACTCATTTCATGTTTTCTAATTCACTGGAGTTACACCATCAGTAGAAAGCCTCCTCAACATGCAGTTGCAGGCATCAGTCAGCTAATGCAGAATCCAACAAACTGATCACTTACTTGGTTTTCCCTTTTCCAGTGTATTCTACCAAGGAAGAATTGAAAATTATCATGTGAAACCCACACAGTTTGGACTCATTTTAGATCATGCCAATATTCTCCCAAATTCAGACACTCAGCTGCATGCTCTGCATATGCATTAGGTTCCTTACAGTTAGTCCTGCCAAATACATATTCCTAGCAGATTCAGCTGCTTCTGCAGCCTCCTCCTAACTAGCAGAAATGATTCCAGGATGTTATGTGCAGACACCTAGAAAGAGAAAGCTGAAGTTTGGAAAAATGTGTTTAATAGGTACTTAATTTTCCAGTCTCAATTTCAATCCATTTTTAAAAAAACAAGCTGGTTATTCTGATGCAGATTCATCATTTCAGCTGTGAAGATCAGAATTCCTTAAAGCACTGGGGATCACCTCACATAACAGTAACCATTATTTTTTTTAAAAAAAATGCCTGTAATAGAGTTTTGGGTGTCACTAAATCTAAACACAGCTGCTGTGTTCACTAAATATTCAGTAATACGCACAGTTTACAGAACACAAATAATAAAAAAATATTTGCTGAGCTCTGATGTGAAGAAGTAAAACACATTTACACAGACTTCTATTTGCCCAGTATCAATATTTCTTTGCAGTCAAAGTTTTCCCCTTCTCCCCCACGCTTTTTTTTTTGTGGAATATTCTGGTCCATTTAGTTGCCTTGGTGGATTGCCTTGAGGCAGCCAGTCTAGGACCAACCCAATTTAAAGCTACACTCTGTGCTATGTAATCAGTGTTTGTTAGCTCAGTTTTTTTCCTTGCATTCCAGGCAAATGACTATTGAACCCTGCCTGGAAGCCAGCACCCATCCTCTCTGGGAGATGGAGCTGCCTTTGACCCAGACTCCAGGCTCAGGCTCACCTCTGAACCAAACAAAAAGTGAGTATCTGAACATCATCATTTAGATTCAGAGGAATCTGAATGTTCTTCTTCTGAGCTTCTGCCATCAGATTACTCCTGTTCTACGCATGTGCATGCTTTCTTTCCAGGAGATCAAGGGCTTCAAAGAAGTCTGTTAGAGCCCATTTTGGTAAAATGCAACTCTAATTAGCCACACTTCTTAATACTTCAAACATCTCCCCTTAAGGGTATAGCCCCAGATTGTAGCCTGCTGCTAAATTCATTCTGCACAGCTCAAATGATAAAGCAGATTTAAAGCTGACAAAACCGGCTTCCAGGAGACAAAGCAAAACCTTGCGCACACTCATCAGACCCAGGCCTACATATCCTCCAACGTGTAGTTAAAAGCTGCAATCTTCAGGCAATTCCCGACTGCCAGGAGCGCCCGTAACAATTACAACTGCAACTGAGTATAAAGCACAGTCCTGATACTGATCTCTCATGTGCTAGAAACGCTGGCAATACCACAATCCAGACAACATGGCAACATGCAGAGAGGCTTTTTTTCCTCTCTATAGTGGCACCAAAGTGGGCAGCTGATCCCCCTAAATAATTTACCCACTTCAAAGTGCAATTTCTATTTGAAATGTGCAAGTTGTAACCATCTCCCCTAAAAACAGAATTTTGAGAGTTAAGAAAAAAACATTCCACCCATATGTAAAAGAAGAAAGAAAATGAGACCCAAGGCATGCTAGACAGTCTGATAAAAAACATGTTAAGATTAGTAGTAGGAATTTCTCTGCACCCTGGGCTAAATTCCCACTGTGGCTTTTTATATTATAAA
Source organism: Aviceda cuculoides (assembly GCA_035590195.1). Classification (NCBI taxonomy): domain Eukaryota; kingdom Metazoa; phylum Chordata; class Aves; order Accipitriformes; family Accipitridae; genus Aviceda; species Aviceda cuculoides. The sequence continues at coordinate 2,728,353 of JAVJGG010000048.1, forward strand.
ATTGTTTCCCTCTTTCTGTGGATTTTCCTGCCTTTGGTGTCTCTGCCATTCTTCTTCCCACTGGGAAAATACACAGCAAACACATCAACACTTCCAGCTAAGCCATTCCCCCAAATTATCCTCAAGCTCACTCAGTATGACCACAGTTTTAGATAACTCCTTCCATGAATGTAATAGACAGTCTCTCTTCCCTTCTCCTAAGAGTCATTTCTGATAATCACTCAGATGCTGCTGTTGTTCTTGGACAACAAGTTTGGAAATATGGATGCTGTCTAAGGAACTGAGCAATGTATGTAGCAAAACAACCTCGTTGGATTTAACCAGCAGCTCTGGTGAAGAATCAACTTGTGATCGACTGTCACAATCATTTCTTAACTCAAAACAATTTGAAAAATTCAGTAGTGTATCTACCACTTCTCATGTTTGTCTTTGTTTTCTCAAGATGGTAACAGCTGTAGCTTTACCACCTTAAAAACAATTGTTTATTTTCCTGAAAGTAAGTTCACTTCTTAACATACCCAGTCCTCATGAAACCATTTCAGAGCACATCTCAGACAAGAATGCCAAAGCTCACTATTATTTAAAAGCCATAGAGATAGAAATGTGTATTTGATACCGTTTCCTCATTTTCAAATTGCATGTTGCACTGTGCTGCATCCTCGGTTACTGGCTTCTGAAACATGTTGCGGCAGATGAGCCATACTGTCAGACTAGCAATGAACATCCCAATATCTGGTACAAATAGTCTGATCACGTTCCCAGCATCTGCTCCTTTCACACTGTATGGGATGAAAAAAAAAAACAACAAAAAAAACCAAAGAAACATTTGTTACTTCTAATGACATTTTCAACTGTAACAGAAAGTTAGCTCAAGGCAAAGAAAAAAAACCCAAACCCCAGTAATAAGAAAGCTTCACAATATGAGAAGTATGATCAACAACAGATCTAGATCTAGACAGACAGATATTTTTGCTCTCCAGAAATACAGAATAAGTCATTATTCACTCAGAGCTCACATACTCATATTTTAGTGATACTCAACATTTTGATTAACCCAATTCTGGATCCATTTTGTAGAAAGCGACATAGGAACAACCTCCAAATTCAACAAGAAAGATTTCAGCTGAGTCCCTAGAAAGTCCATGGGTATAAATCACAATCCCTTTACTGGCATCCTTTGCAAAGACAACAGCATCCAGCTCCACCAAGGAGGTCAAGCAAAAACAAGACAGCATTCATGTCACCCCTAAGTGTGCCCTAATCATTCCTGGCACACAGAGAAAGAACCAGAAAGTCTGTAATATTTTAATATTTTTTATTATGTTAACTGTTAATATGTTTTATTCAACCAGACCTCTTAAATACCTTTTGGGGTATTTAAGTACTAATATTTAAGTACAAATATTTAAATAATAACTAAAGTGTTAGGTCCCCGCCAAGAAAACCTTTCTTCTCCTCTGAAGGATTTGTAAGGCTGGATGAATTTTATGTAGAAAAATAATTGCACTGCTTCATTGTGCAGATCTAATTGTTTAGGCTGGGAAATATGACTTTATGGGTTTGGATGCGGTGTCTGAATTTGGTTCACTGTTAAAATGGAGAGGTTGGATTCAGATTTAGTGGCACAATGAACAGTTTATTAAGCTGCTGCATGGACTTACTGAACTTTTAACTATTAATGAGAGGATATAATCTTAATTATTTGAAAGTGTACAGCATGTACTTGCCAATCTTGAATTTAACACGTTTTAAATATGCAGCTCCAATTTTAATTTTAATTTAGTTTTTTATAGGTCTTTATGTCCATAATCAGTTCTGAGGACAGGTGAGGCATCTGTATAGCTCCTTGGGCATAGGTAAGTGCATTACACTAGCTCTTCATAGCCTGAACTGTTAGAAAACCTTGACAGGTTGTGTTACAGATGCAAAAAAAGAGATCACCTCTGGGCTTTCTTTATCCTATCGCTAGCAGCTTTGAAGCCTAAAAAAACCTATTTGTGAAGGAGTTACCTGCAACTGCTGCCATTAACTGCAGCTCTGGAGTATCTAGAAAGTCTCTAATGTGATTACAACACAACCACTGTCAGGAATCTTGTTGGCCTGCTCATATGTCCAAGATCAAATCCTACATTTCCATCACTGCTGCTGACCCAGCTTTTCCACTGCCATGTATCTTGCAAAATAACATACGCCCGAAGTGGGAATAAGGGAAGTGACCAGAAAGTTAGAATGTTTGTTTCAACAGGTACAAACGTGTGCATCATGGGAAGCAGTGAGCTATGTGCAGGTCTGTGGAATACTGTCCAGTAGCACAATTATGAAATGGACCCAGAAGTACTACTGAATTGGTTCAAAACAGGAGAGGGCAAATTCAAGCTCTAGTTCTTCCCATGGTCAGACATAGACATGGAATAAACTGACATGGCGCTGCCTAAGGAAAACAACTTAAGATTTGAAATTGCAGCTTCTTGTAAAAGGAAAAGAAAGAAATTGCAATCATGCAGCCAGAAAACTTCCTCCTCTGATGCTCTTTGCTGTTACAGATTAACCCTGAATGGTCATGCACTATATGGCAGCTAAGTAGCTTGAAAATGTTTTGCTAATGGCTTCGAGTTGTACTGAAGCAGAGAAAAAAATTCAGTCAGTCATTGAAAGACTTGTAAAAGAGTTAGATGGCAATGTCCTTGCTGGATTGCTTGTGTGTTTTTTGTGCCACTGCTTCAAGTAAAGCATGCTGTAGAGTCAACTGGCATACGGCAGCATAGCTGATCTGTTTAACCATTACAGAAAATACAGGCTTGACGTGTGCCAGTTCATTTCACAGTACCGTAGCTCTTTCTTACTGCCAATGAAGGTTAGCTAGTCAAGGCACTGAGTCTGCACTTTGTCCTTTGGCAGAAAGCAGTAAAAAGTACACATTTAATGAACCTAATTCCCAACAACAGGATTCACAAAACCAATAATGAATTAGTTTCACTCATCCTGATCATTATGCTGAAACCTCCCTATTAAAGCGGTTTTACTAAATAAGTGGCAACAAAATCTGAATTCTTGATTCTGAAAGCATCACTTAGGCACTTTTGGGCAATAGTTGAAAAAAAACCTGAATCCAGTATCAGTTAGTGTAAGAAAAGTATAAATTTGCTTGTCTCATATTGAAAAATGGATCAGATTACTTCCATGCAATAGTTGTCTAAGTGAGCTTTTTCTGTACACAGGTATGAAGTCACATCTAAAATTAATTTTGCGTCACCTCTGAACTTAAAGCATGAGTCCATCAGATTCAATGACTCACGCACAAACAAATGAAAAGGTGGTAGCCTTCAAATGTCAGTGCTTCTTAGTCGCACCAGGTTCTCCTTCCTCACATTGTACTCCTGTGGAGCCACGCTGGGTCTTCCTTCACGTATCCCACTCCCCAGAACAAGAGCAGACCCCTGCGGGAGCACTGCCTCTGTCACGGCTCACGTTTCTTTCCACTAACCCAAACCAAGTGCTTCTGATCTTTCAAAATAAATCATTTAGCATGTTGTTGTGAAAGATGTAATGTACAGTTCAGGCTAGCAATAGCGAGCCTGAACAGTGATACTTAACCACAGAGCAGGGAAAAATTCTGCACATGAATAGTTTATTCACCAAAACCAGTCACAAATGTATGCTGTCCCTGTCTCCCCGTGAGAAGGAAAACAAATTGACCTCAGTGTGATAATTAAAAAGGAAACAAAAGATCACTTGAAAATAGAGAAATGTATATTCTTCTGTAAAGCAGAATAATAAACTGCTTCATTCAACCCCAAGCAATTTGCTCCCCAGTTTTTCACAGCAACAGCTGAAACAAAAATCAGTTATTCCCACTTGTTATCTCTGGCAGCACAAAAAAGACTGGTAAATACTGCAATCATTCCACAAACTTTTCTCACTTTATTTGCGCATTCACACATGGTCATATTTTGCATTTGATAACAGTCTATGCATTGTACTCTTTGCTCCAAAAGAGGCTCTCTAATGACAAAGTTAAAACAGAAGCACAGGAAACCTATTCAGGAGATCTAGAGGAACAGCTTTTTGAAATCCCTGCAAGAATCACAGCGTACAATGAATTGGTCATAGTGCTCAATCTACAACTAGTACAGCACCATTTATTCACCTAAACTAACTTACCTACAGGGCAACTTTAATTGTAATAGATGCCTCTGACTGAAGCTTGTAACTCATCCAGAAACATGTTCTGAAATGTAATTACAGTAAACAGCAGCTTTAGAAAAATTTTCCCCCTTTCGTTCTTTCTTACAGGATGCAGAAGAAAACAGGACCCCCAGTGCCCCCCCCCCCCGAAGTTATGGGTTTAAAATGTTTTTCTGCCTTCCCTTGACCAAGTAAATTCCATTGCACACAACTTTTAAGACAAGGAACTACTACAGTTAGGGTTGCAAGAGGTCCTCTGTAACAAAAATAAATTTTGTGGGACAAAAGGGATTTTATGACTTTTGCATCAATATGTGAAACTGTTTTATCCTATCAACTGACCCCTAAACCAGCAGTTTTCTCATCAGTCAGTCTGTGTTCCCCTGTTGGTTTTGGCTGTATACTTTAAATTTAAACTACTTTAGAAAGAGATCATCTTCATTTTCTGTGTTTACACAGATCTTTTTCTGGGACTGTGTGACCCTGGTCCATTTCTAAAGTTCATTGGTGCTAAAGAAATTACTAGGCAAGATCTCCCAGTTTATCTGCATTGAGAATAGTTAGCTGTGGACATACACATTAAAACTGCTCTCTTACTTCATGTATACCCACTAGCAGTGAAATAAAAACCAAATGCCTTGAAGAAGTGAAGCCAGCATAATTTAAACACTATATTCTTGCTTGGTGCTCTAGAAATCAGCATTTGAGTTTCTGAGAATAAATTTTTCATTTTTTTCCTTTCTAGAATAACCATTTCTCACAAATTAGAATTACTCATCTTCTGCTGAATGTTCAAAGCTTTGGTGAACAGTGAAGTATTAATACTGCCTTACCTGGTCTGATTTAATTTCTTTAGAATGGCAGACACATTACCTTCCTCTTTATTTCAGGTTTACATAATAAACCAAGAAAAGCAGCAGAGCTGTTAGAATTCAAATTGCAATGACTTCAATAGAAAAAAAGCGGACTATATAGTAACACATGTGTAAAACAACATGCATAATAGTATATAAAATATTCCACATATAGCATGAAAAACAATAGACTTCAAACTTGAAATATTTAGTATTTTGGTACAAACAAACAAATGAGAAAAAAAACAGGGAAAAAAAGAACAACCAGTCTTTCTTAAACAGAACGCGAATTAATTCAGCATCAGTAATATATCACAATGTTAAGCTTATGTTAAATGATAAGTCAAACAATGCCTCCAGATTAAAGCCCTGTGAAAAGCTTGATTTTATATTGAATACTGGATAAACAAAGTATTTTAAACTTTATTTTTACCATAGTTTTAAAAATTTCTCAAAAGCCTTATTCACTGCATACTAGACTATCTTTTCTTTTCTCCCCTCAGGGGTTTTCTATAGCACCTGTTTACTTTCTAACAAATTGATTTAATAAAACTGCAATTAAGTAACACTATTAACACTTTACAGGTGATAAACTACAGAAGAGATGCATAGATGCTAATACTTTCCATTCATCTTGTTTGATCTTTGTGAGACATCTGATATTTCCAAGTGGATCTAATACTTGAGAGTAATTTATGCATCACTGTAGATGTTTACAGCAGAATTCCCATGGGCTTCATCTGCAGCTGCAATCACTTGGACTGGAGGCAAATCAGACCCAAGAATCATGAGCATGGTCCCCTGGAAACGTGGACCAGCAGTACCACATAGATGCTATGCAGTACTGTGAATGATTCGTTTAACACTAGCATCCCCTCTGTAATCCCAAAATAGTGGAAACTTTGAGGGTACCAAAGACTAGAAACCAGATTGCCTTGGAGATGTGCTTGCTGATGCTTGCTGTTGGAAGCAGGTCTTGGGAATGGCTGTAGCTGGAAACAAGTTAAACAGGCCCCTTGTCCTCTGTCAGTTTGAACTAAGGACAGCTCTCTACTCACTCTGCCGGGAAACTCCCACTTAACTTATCTGGGTCTGAGTCACAACCAGCGCTTCAGTGAACATGGGATGCTCACAGTCTGTATTCATGCCAGTATGACTTGTCTCAGCTGGTTCAAAAGAGAAGTTAGATATGATGTTGGCTCACATGGCAACCTTAATATGACCCTCAGGGCAAACCTCCTCCGTGGGTAAAGTATGCGAGTTGCTGAGCACTGGTAGGTGTGCCTTTAATCCTTTCCCTACTTCATGCTCACCCACAATTATAATAAATTATGTTACAAAAAAACCCCAAAGAACTTAGGAATATTAATATCCACAGGGCTATGCATTTTCAGTCTTAATCCTGCACTGCCTTAATGTGACTGTCCTCTCAGTTCATGCAGAGCATGCTATGTGTTTTACCCAAAATACCTGAAATTGCACTTTGGGAGAATTTTGTTCATGCAAAGTAAAAGAGTGGGAGGAAGAGGGAAGCAAAAATGCATAGAAAAAACTTATAAAAATATTTAGCATGCACTGACCTACCCAACCTAGAAGTTCAAAAGACTCCTGAAGTATTCGTAAAATCTTAATCACTGCTTACAAACTATGTCTGCACAGATTCAAAACCCAAAAGTACACTGTGCTTTCTCAGGAAAGATACCTTGCAATGAAGAACGCTTTCCATATTGCAACAGTGCTTAACCACTTATTAACCAAACATTTGCTTTCCAAACACCGCTATGCAGAGAGAGCAGCTATTTGAAACTAAATGCACATTGCCAAGTTTTGGTGCCTCATTGCTTGCATAAAACATTCAACATTAAGAAATTATGGATATGTGCAAAATGTAAAATGTTGGTTCATGCCAATTTTTCTTTTTTAAAGCACCCACTGTTTCTTGTTGTTCATTGATGTTCTAATAAAGGGCAAATTGCAGCTTGCCCAGGGCAGCACGCAGAAGACATAACATTAGCTGGGATTTAGCAGCTATCACGCAAAGCGCTCAGCCGTGCTACTGCCAGACTCGTGACGGTACAATATCCAGCTCGCTTTGCCCGTGTCCCACAGCTCCAAGCGTGGAGCAGGACTGATGCTGCACAGCCAAGGGGAAGTGAGCACATTCCCCTCCACGCCCACGGCGCTGGACATGCCAGCCCCCACTGTGCTGTGGAAGTGACAAGCCCATCCGCAGCACAAATTATTTCAGGTCAAAATGGGAATGTGGTCTGGGATTGCGATGCCAGATGGAGGCAGAGCGAAAGTGAGCAAAAGAGACCTGAGGACACCTCAGCTGTAGGTGCGTTTTGGTCTGAAATCTTCAAAGAGACTTTCCATTGTGAGTATATACGCTTCTCACTTGCTTCTCACTTACGCACACATTGTATAGGGATTTGGCTAAAGCACTAAAGCACTAATTCACTATTCATTGATTGCTGCAAAACATTCACAGTTACATGTGTCCATAATGCTCATAAATACTTGGTGACTGACAGCAAAGTGTTTACATAAAGGCATACAAATATCCATATGTTCCACAATATTCCTGACCAAAAGAAGGTGTTGAAAAGACTGAAGCAGGCTGACATTCAGTGATTATTTCAAAACATATTTGCTCCCTCTCTCTGCAGCTTTCACTGGCTGGAGCATGAACAGATCATCACTTCAAAATAGTTTTTATTTGATTCTATAGCCAGCATATAATATAATCACAGAAAGTAAAAGACATGTCTAGATTTTCCAGTCAGCTGTGGATGAGGCGGGAATAATATTTCCCCCAATTACAGCAAGCGACATTGCAAGTTACTGTTATTTCACAAAACCAGATGATCCTTGATGCAAAGTAAAGGCATGCAGCCACTAGGAAATGCCACACTTCGAGCCGGAGTGCCCATCGCACTTCAGCAAGCGCATGGGGGCCCCCTCCACCCACCAGCCCCCGCCCCATTCCCAATTCAAAACTATCCAAGTGCCACATTTGCAGGGATGGGACCATTCACCAAGACCTTCAATTCTTCCACATGAAGCAGCTCCCAGCCTACCCTACCTGCTCTGGACATGGCGATCTTGCGCTTTGCAGCATCAAGCGGGACAGGACAGAACGCAACATCTAACCTTCCCCACCACCACCTGCCTGAAAGTCCTAGTGCTTAAGAGATAAGAGCACATGGGCATTGTGGGAAGCAGGGTCCAGGCATCAGGGGCATGTGTGAAACATCTCCCTTCACCCCCCAGCTGATTTTCATTAAAACTGATTAAAATTGGCCAAAAGAAACATCCTGATTTATCCTTGGTGCACTTTGTTCAATTCTACAGCACCAAGTCGAAAAAGACGAGCGGTAGAAATCAGTGGCAAACTAAATGTCCCAATGCCCTGAGATGCTGCTTCTTATTTTTCCATAAATGGAGCATATGATATAATTCCTGGGTGGCAAATACTTCATGTACATGTGGGAGGGGAGAGGACTAGTTCCCTGTGCTGCTTGAGGCTATCTACTCAATGGCTGGGATGTGTGGCTACCAAAGACCTCTCTCAGGTACAGAAGGCAACTGTGGTACTGTTTTGCCAGTGTGGGAGACTCTTACCTTGGCTGAGCATTGAAAAGGACAGGATTGCTCAGATCGAAACAGTGCAAAAAGGAGCTGGAGTGCTCCCACGTTTACCTCCCAGCCGGGTGCCCTCTGTCAGCACACTGCAGCAGGCTGGTCAGACCCTGTACATGGTATGCTAGTACTCAACCGGCCACAGGCTTCCTTCTGTTTCATGTGCCAATTGCTATTTGGAGATCTCATATGATTTATTCATGAACAAAACCCAACACAAACAACACAAAACACAAAGCCAAACCGTTAAGCATGTGTCCTAGAGAGTTTTTGGATACTAATTGTAATGCTGATTGCTCTCCAGGTTAAAACAAAGACTGGCTCACATTCTGCTGCTGGTGGGTTTACCACTGTATTGCTCCCAGCTACCACTGTACTGCAGGACGCTGGGCTGTGCCAAGAAAAACATTGACAACAGTCTCACAACTCAAGTGCTCAAACAACACAGGCCATAAAATACCTTCTATCAGATGTTCATTTCCTTTGAATCCCTAAGTTAAATGCCATGAGAAAAGTTAGCTGAAATTAATTTAGCTGAAAAGAAAATAAGCACAAGGGGTGGCAGGAAACGAGCAACCTAAAAACCTAACACAAACAGTTGGATAAGTAAGATTCCTCCTGAATGGAAATGACTTCTGAGAGGACCTTATGCCATTGCTGGGGCAGCCCAGACCATCAGGTCAACGTGACACAATGATACACTTCAGAGGCGCAAGAATTCTACATGGAGATGATACAATTGTCTGAGTGCAGAGGAAATTTCTCCTCACTTGCAGTTAGCAAAAAGAACATAGCTGAGGTATAGTATCTAACACTTAGTAACTATGAAGCCTCAGTTAGAGATTGCCCTGCCATCACTTCCTTCAATTTCATGATAGTCCTTTACTTGTCATAGCATCTATTAGTCTGTAGGTACCTAAGTGACATGAGGTTGCTGTTGTTTTTGCAAAGTACCTAGACTACTCTAGCATGCTGTTAGAAATGACAGAGAGTAAAAACCACCCAGTTTTCAGCTTTTGGTTTCGATGTGGTAGAAATGGATTATTTTCTCTTAAGTTATTAAAAATATCCCTGTTCAACTTTAAGCTTCATTCCCCTTTAATCTCATTGGGTTGCTGACTGCACATGTGCTGCAGTTGTTAGCAGAAAGTAAATTTACCTGTTTGATTTATATCCTTGTGCCTCATGATCTCTTACTTGTCTCCCTGGTTTTATCAAAGGCCCACCTGTGAGAATTATTAAGCCTTTTTCATTTTTTAACCACTGGTGTCGCATAAAAAGACTAAAAGCTGCCACCGTGGAATCTGAGAATTCTCCTGTCATAAATATACAGCCAGTATAACACTCTTGTGGAGGGGGCCAGCAGAGAAGTGTCAGGATGACAACAGGCCTGCTGTGCTCTGCTAACATTTGCTAAATTGAATGACCTCCTTCCACAGCTCCCCTTCTTGAAAATCTAAGTCTCCTACTAGAAGAGAAGAGAAGAGAAGAGAAGAGAAGAGAAGAGAAGAGAAGAGAAGAGAGAAGAGAAGAAGAAGAGAAGAACCGTTAGCGGCATTCGGTCAGCGGCAAGGCCAGCAGATGCGACGGTGAGCAGGCGGCTAAGCGCTAGATTGAGGCGAACTGAGGGGTTCCCGAGGCCCAGGAGCAGCGGGGAAGAGCGGGGGGACCCGTCCAGAGCCGGCGCGGCCCGTAAGAGAGGCTGACGTGGCAGGGGCGTTGCCAGGGGCAACCGCGGGAGATTTAAACAGGACGGGCAAACAGGGCGTGGTGCGTCAGAAAGGGCGTGGCGCGGCAGTTTGAGAGGCAGTTCGTGTGGGCAGGGGGCAGCCCTCCTCTCCCTCTTCTGAGCTAGAGAAGGCTACTCAAGTGGGGGCATCGGCCCAGAGGAAGACCCAGGTATGGCTGCCACTCAGGGGAAAACCATGGTTAGGAAAAATGTGGCGACACAGACAGAGCTCCCATGTAAACATGCAGCTGTCC
>JAVJGG010000048.1:2739116-2771439 GCA_035590195.1 Aviceda cuculoides
CTCTCCAAACGAGACGAGCCCAAAGTCCTCAGCCGCTCCTCACAGGACATGCCTTCCAGCCCTCTCACCGGCTTGGTTGTCCTCCTCTGGATGCGCTCAAGGACCTTCACACCCTTCTTAAATGGTGGGGCCCAGCACTGCACACAGTGCTCAAGATGAGGCCACACCAATGCTGAATACAGAGGGAAACACTAGGTTTCTTACTTTTTTCTGAAAGCACCAATTTTAATTATTGTCATCTTCCTGCCACAGGCTACAATGCTGTCTACCTTAAAAATAATACAGTTTTGACCTGTTGGTTTTCAGACTTCTTGCTGAACATAATAACGAGAGGAATCACCCTCTTTCTGCTCACTAATTAAAACTGTCCTCGCATGGTCATATTATTAATATTCCACATTAGACTGAATGGGCAATCAATGTTTTGCAAACATGCACAAAATTGAAGCGTGCACCATGAAAAGCTGCTAAGTTAGAGCCTGTACCATTCCTGATGAGAGAGGAGCGGGAATGGCATAAAAAGCCTCCCTGACTCCTGTTGGAGTTGTACTGGCCACTTCTGCAAAACATTAGCATTGCCAGAGTAACTCCCAGAGCAGAGACAGGACTGAAGGAGCAGCTGGAGCTGAGGGACTGGCTTAGGAGCATGTTTTTGCAAAGGGATGTGGCAGCATATGTGTTATTTCCGACTCAGGAATTGCTCTCCAGAGGTCCTCTCCAAGCACCTTCACCTAGAATACAGACTTGAAGAAAGCTGATATACCAGGTAAAAATCATAATGATGCTGCCTGCAATTAACAAAGCTGCATCTCAGCTCACATGGATTCCTACAGCACTGTTTTCCAAAAAAACAAGGCATACCAGAAATAATGAAAAGAGATTGACTAGGAGGATGTTTCAGAGACTTCATTAAAAATTAATAGAGATCTTTGTCTTTCAAAGTTTTATTGTCTCTTGGACAGTAAAGAGTAGGAGGATCAAGTTCTTTGCTCACTCATTTTGCCATGGAAACAGAGCGCCAGATGATCAGCTGATACCAATTATAAATTATTGGTCAAGATTACAGAAGGAAATGAAATATGGGGACAGACTGATCTGATTTCTAGCAGCACTGAACTAGAGCAGATGTGAGCATCAAGTCCTGCATCTCTTCTTTCCTCCCACATGTCTTTTTCTCTTCTGAATGGTAGCCCATGAAGGGAAATCTTGGCATCTCAGTAAATTCCCATAATTCATCCAGATTTCACAATAACTGTATATATTCCTTTGCGTTCTGACAGTGTGCAGAGGCCACATGAGTCCCCAGTGAACCAAGGGTGTTAACCTCTGCTCCACTTTTTTCATTATATGCATATGGAAAAGAATATTTACTGGCTGCTTGGAAGAGTCAGTACAGAACATTTACTCATGTCAAAAAAATGGGAAAAACCCTATACTATGGAGTTCTTGTCCAGGGTTAGATTAATTTTTCAACACAAATGTTATTTTCTGAAATAAAGAAACCCCATTAATTTCTTCTATTATTTTCTGATTAATTATTCACCAGTTTACATTACTTTTTCACATTAGCTCACCATTTGCCCACATCATTTAATAATAAACTTCCTTTTTAATACAGTCTACTAAAATTTTCTGTTCATTCAGCTACTTTCTTTTTTGCATATAGAAAAGGCCTGCATGTACCTGATTTTATTTCTCTTAGTTAGTTTTCTAGTCACTCTGAGCATTTCCAGAGCTCTCAAAAAGAGGAGTATTTGACCACACTTCAAATGTACTTTAGGACTTGCGCACAGTGAGGTTGTTGCAACTAGTGTATCATGATGAACATGCTTTAGATACAGAGCTAATCAGTTTTTTACTTTAAAAAATCAGGGTTTTACTTAAAAAAACTTTATTAGCAGGAAGAAAATTATTAAATGAATGTGAAAGAATACTATTACAGAATCCACAAATGTATTCTTTCACCTTTCAATTATATCAGGCTTTATTTTTATACCACTGTACAACTTCTTATCCTTGTTTTTTGCTTTCATGTGCTTTACTCTATTCACTGACAAGTTTTTAATTTAAAAGTTACAGCCAATTTGACTGTTCATTCACAACTGCATCTGCTATAGCAATGAATCTTTCGGTTGTGCAATCACTTACCAATGTCATCGCATAGCAGGGGAATGCAGTCTGGTGGCACACACACACATACACTTAAGCTACAGGAAGACAGCAAATAAATAAAAAGTAATCGAAGTAGTTTTTTACATGCTGAAGCAGAAGAAAGAAATTTTATGACACTGCAGTGACAGTGGGAGGGGAGGGAAGAAGAGATGACAGACACAAGAGAAGCTAGATATGCTGCTGTTTGCAGCAATATGGATCAAACAGAAAAATTGTATTACTGTTTCCACCCTGGCAGTTTGGTTGTCTGCAGTTTACAGAATCAGATATCTAACAGCCGCTCGATTCATTCTCAGTGCAAAAAAAAGTGAATTCATTCGATTCATTCAGTGCAAAAATCAGGCTAGTATACTGGAGACAAGGTAGCGTAAAACCACCCCGCTTTTAAGACTGAGATGTAGTTACATGGTTAGTGTTGCAAAAGAGTCTGTCACAGCTTACACATTACCTTGATAGTTGCCAAAGGCTTTACTGGGCATCCTATGTTTTCCTAAAGTTTCACCTTCTGCAGCCATGTGTCTGTGAGTGTCACGAACTTGTCGTTACAACAAATACACATACCCATTTTCAGCCCCCACAGCAATGAGGAAAAACTGTGAAATGTGAAAAAACTCTACTCTTATAGGTTAGAAACCAGGAGAAAACCAACATTAATGTTAAGTCATTCCACTTTGAAGCTATTCGTGATTATTTTTAGCATCCAATTTTTATTTATTTATTACTTTAAGTTTGACAATAGCAGAAAAGCCATGAAAATACTTCAGGGAGTGTATCTTTATATCTGCAAAAGAAGTAATCAATGTAGCAAGGAAAAGGAAAATTATTTTTTGTTTCTTGCTAAACAATATTACATACTGAAACATACATATCTTCCGTATCTTCATCTGAGTGTATTTAGTACCAGACCACTCTTTACAGGCAGGAAAAATAAAGGCATATTGGAAAATACTCACATTTTTCAAACAGGCCACAAATAAGTGGCCAAGTTTTCAGAAATTATAGATACTGACATTCTGTCTGGAAATAAAATTTTCACTGGCCCTAAAATTATGGAATTCTATTTCCATGCTAAAAACCCAACACTTCCCACCCCTAAAGTGACTTCTGTATGAGAGGTCTGTCCTTTAACATGCAGAATTACAAAGTTGCTATAACTAGAGAGTCCTAATGTGCAAAATCTGATTTTCTGTTTTGATCCAAATTGCTTTAGTAGACTTACTTTTAAGACTGGAAGTGTAGGACAAGCCCATATTAATCCCTTTTTTGTCCTGGGCTATTAAAACATTTCATGTCCCAAAAGCTATCCACAGGGTTGGAAGCATCAGAAAGTAACTTTATACAAGTATTTGGCTTGGCTTCTAAACACACCTTTGCTCTACTGTCAGAAAAACACTATGATGTCTGTAAACAACCTTCACCCATGCTGATAAATAAATAAGTTTCAGGTTTGTATGAAAGACTTCTCCAAGTGGGGTATATTTCAAAGTTGACTTTTCTTAAGGAACAAAAGATAAAACAGGTATGAAAGCTACAACATGAAGCCATGTAAAAGGTCAGTTCCTCAGGGTGTGGTTTAAGGAAAAGCAACACATGTAAAGTTTTTTTAATGCTTAACTATAGTACAGCTTAAGAGAAGTTTTACATGGATTTCTCTCCAATAGTATTTTCTATTTAAAATTTTATGCAAGCATGAAGGAAGAATGCTTAATGTAGTAAAATTGTTATTACATTAGGATCAGGCATACTAGGAAGCACCGGAGTAAGGCAAGACTTTTCAGCAAAAGTGGATCTTTTTTGTTAAAAAAAAAAAAAAAAATAGAACAAGGAAAAGGACTTTTGGCTTTTGAGATACTGCAGTAGAACTAGATCTGGGCAGCACTTTCATTTGGAAAATCAGAAGCACAGTGTTGATTCAGCTAAGTTCCCAGCACTTGGGGGGTCATAAGGATTCCTGTGTTACAAACCCAAACCCTGAAGTGACTCAGGCACTTGAAAGATGTTATTTTGATGCTTCTAAACAGTTCAGAATGTTAAACTGTTTGATTTTTAATGTTCTCAGAACCCAAGAGTCCCCTTTTTTTTAAAGAAAAGAGACTCTTCACAGCCCTTTTGCCAAATCCTGCAAATTGGCCAAAATATGCCCAGGATCAAGTAGTCTTGGTATCACTGCAAGTCTCTGTAAGACAGACTCTCTAGCGAGGAAGCAGGACCACTAGCAAATGTATACTGACTGGAACCCAGGGAGAAGAGCTCAGCACCTCCTTCTCCACGTCCCCTCCTCAGGAAGCTGCAGAGAGCAATGAGGTCTCCCCTCAGCCTCCTTCTCTCCAAACGAGACGAGCCCAAAGTCCTCAGCCGCTCCTCACAGGACATGCCTTCCAGCCCTCTCACCGGCTTGGTAGTCCTCCTCTGGACGCGCTCAAGGACCTTCACACCCTTCTTAAATGGTGGGGCCCAGCACTGCACACAGTGCTCAAGATGAGGCCGCACCAACGCTGAATACAGCGGGATGATCCCCTCTTTCGACCGGCTGGTCACACTGTGTTTGATGCACCCCAGGGTGCGGTTTGCCCTCTTGGCTACCAGGGCTTGCTGCTGTCTACCAGCACCCCCAGACCCCTGTCTGCAGGGCAAATAACAGATTATAATCCATATCTTGGAATAAGCAGAAGATTAATGAAATTCTAAGCAGGACACTCAGTTAACTGTGACAAATGCTGTGTTTGCCCCAGAGGGTAAGGTACTTGCTCACCCGACGCAGAAAGTGCTGTACAAACATCCCTACATGGCTGGGGAAAAAATAAAACAAACACAGCAAAAAGAGCAACTTTAGGAGAGATGGAGCCTCCCTGAAGGTCATTCCATGGCAACAACCAAACCGCCCTGAAATGGGAACGGCTGCCCAGCTTTATGGATACAGCCCTGGGCTGGAGTTAAAAGCAGAAATTCTTCATAGGTCACAGCTCTTAGAGCATGATGAAACACAAGTGGTAAATGGGATAATAGTCCAAAACAGGACTTACTAGTTTTGATCTCTCAGATGATGCTCGCTGTAGGGGTGAGGGTGGCTGTCCTGAAACTATTTCCTTCTCAGCGGAGCAACAGGATTAGGTTACTTCACAGGCTACTACAGCATGTCCAGTATAGGGTATTGTTTGTTAACAGGCAACAGGAAAAAACTTTACGCACAGTAACTTGTGCCTGAGCACACGGGACTGACTACACACTGCTTTCAGCAACATTAGAATAAAAGTGGACACTGGAATAAAATCCACAAAGTTAAACTGGTTCAAAATTAGATTAAATGTGCTTATATTTCAGTATTTAATACTGACTAGAAGATCTCAGCTGACACAGTATTAGGGGGAAAAAAAACTCCTTCCATTTTCTTCATATCTTTTTAAACAATGTTTTTGTTCTTTGCAAATATAATCCAATTCTTATTCTGGCTTTCTCTGTAACCCAGACTTTCATTTCAAAGTCTCACTTTTTGACAGAGCAGTGAAGAAAACTCAATTTAAGATAGAACCTCAGGCATGCAGTATATATCAAATGAAACTGAAAACCCATTTCTTCCCTATTTCCCACACTATAAACAACATGAATACTTCAGCACACACATGCACAAATTCCACAGTCCTGGCCACCATGAAATAAAAAATGAGGGAACCTTCAACATAAAATTAAAGCAACCTCAGCTCCCCTGTCTTCCCAGGACTCCGGACCCTGTGCTGCCCTTCACCTGGAAACAAGTGCACATGCGTGGGAAGCCCCCTCACTCACCATCCATTGCCCCTTGAGAAAAGAAGTGCTGCGTTGCAGCTGGAAGGACATGAATAAGCCCTGCCGATGTGGACCTCTGCCCCCAGATCCCTACCTATCAATTCAGTAACAGCCAGCCAGAGAAACAACTAAACTGAGATATCACCCAGAAGACAACAATTCTGTTATAAGCAATAAACTGCTTTTTTATTCACAGCCTTCCAATGGAAGGTGGGAAATTGGTTCCACCTCCTCTGCTCCCTACATTACATTTATCTGCCATATTTTTCAAAGAACATACTTAATTGTAATCACTGCAGAATAAATTCACATTAACTCCTACAAAAGTATGATGGATATCATATACTAAGACAAAGATGTGCCAAGAATGCTGAGGAACGCTATGAACTAACCCTTGTCAAATGTGAGGCCTGAGTGGGCACTGCAATAGAAAGTACAAACAAAACATCAATTAATCAAATTTCTCTGATATGCAGCAATGAAAGGATGGTACGCTGTAGAAGAGAACCCTGTCAAAGTAAGAGGGCACACCTGGGCACTGAAAACTTAAGCACTTGCTTAAATGCTTTGTAGGACAGAAAGACCAAAACTGTCATATAGGCTACTCCACCTATTTCTTCCAAAATGGTGAAAGAGGTACCTAGCAGGGCTTTCCCCATGTCCCTCTGATTGCATTACTGCACCCATTTTTCCTTGTCTTCCCACACTCAAATTATTCAATATTTGCAAAACACATTCAGACTGCACTGTTTCTTTTAAAATAACCTCTTCGGGATCAGACCCTGCAGCCTCTTACAGCCCCTGGCTGAGGCAGTGCTCCCAAAATTATGTCAATGGGAGCCTTGCCCAAAGATGGGCTACAGGATTCTGCTGTATGTGAAGAAAGGGCTTGAAATTATGGAACATGGTATCAGGATAAGACTTTGCATTTCAAACATATATTTAATCTTTTTACTAAATCACTGAAGAGTGTGGGGAGGAGTGGGGCATGTCACTACAGAAAACCATATGGTACTTGGGATTTCCAAGCCAGAATTGTGCATAATAAATATAGAATCCAGTGGTATTCTCTTCTTTCTGTTTATTCTTTACATGTCACCCAGAGAAACTCTGGCCAAGCACCAATCAAACATCCCAGCAAGTTACAAGCAATCTAAGGATGGGGGAAAGAGAGAAAACAGATCACCAGTAGGCTCATAATTAGCAACCTAGACCTGGAAGGAGGGGCTTGGGAAGTCCTTCTGATGCGTCTGGATTCCAGTGCTCACTGCACGTCACGAGAGGTTTCGGAAATTGAGTTCTCAGTCTCTGCAAGGGGTAGGGAAGATATACACAGTATTTTTGGCTAGACTGAGCAGAGGCATGTGTGGAGCAGCTGCAAAAGCAGACATTTGTCTGCTTTCGGAGACCAACATAGGAACAAAAACGCATCTCTCGGCGATGACAGCTAACTTGCTCCTGGCGTCTGCTGGGAAAACTGTGTCTCCCTACCTGTGGCATGTGGGGCTGTTGCTTCAGAGAAAAACAATGCGGATTGTCCTCCTTGCCACCTTGTGATTAGGAGAGTAGTTGAAGGAGTTACTGAAATACACAGAAGATCTGGAATATATCTTAATAGGAGCCAATCTTCTTATCCAGGGTCTAGCCTTGACATAGCAATCTTTTGGTCTTTTCCTCTTTGCTTGACAATCTTACTCCCTTCCCCGCTCCTACCTCCTTTCCATTTCTTTTCCTTCAGGTGTGAGAGCTACCAATCCCCAACTACCATTTCATTCTTCAGAAATAGTGAAAGGATTTAAGAAAGAGCATAACAAGCCCGCAAGTCAATATGCAGTACTTGACTAACAGGAGCAGCTTTCACTGTCAATCACCCTCAGCAACACTTTAGCCAAAATCTGGAATGCTGCATGTTGCACTTTCTACATAGATGTTGCTGCTGTACAAATGGTGCAGATGTGTCACATTAGCATTATGCAGAGTGGAAGTCACATACTTTTGCATATATAAACACATAACGTCAAATTAATAACAAATTTGTGCATACCACAAAAATAACAATTATTTCATAATCAGTTTGAAGCTATCAACTAAACAGAAGTTGTATCTTCAATATAGAAAACTCATTTTTTAATACTGATAATTACATTTTACTAAGAAATTGGTGTTCAAAAGTGCCTTTCTCTGTGTCACTGAAACAGATATTTATTATGAAAAACATATTTATTGAATGTTGCCAAAAGTGTAATAACCACACATCTGTTGCTCTTCAAATATATATTTTTTAAAACAGTTGGTATTTACTTAGCATAAAATAACAGTTATTAAATCATTCTTAAGTCTGTTTTGGGGAACCGTAACGTAAAGCATTACAAAGATGAGAGAAACACCACAGGAACAAATGTAAAAAGGGGAACAGATGCATTGTTAGTAGTGGAGTAGTTACTAGTCACATTAGAAATTACAAGTCAGAGAAGAGTAGTAAGAGGAAGACTGGAAGTCTGGCAACCCTGCAGGACAATGAGTTTTAAGAGGTCCAACACCGTTCATTTAAATTTTTAAGATTATTAGATCATTTCTAGGTCAACAAATACATAACAACAGAAGACATTTCTCTAATCACTATTGAATCTTCTAGACAAGGATGTAAATTCCATCGTCTGATAGCTCAAACTAGAGACATTTAGATTTTTTAAAAAGTCCTTTCGGTTTTAATTTTTTGCAGTGTGGAAGTAGCAGTTTCCCCAGCGCTGGCCATGGCTCTTTCCAGGCTCTGCAATGCAAGCCTCACCCCAGCCATGAGCTGGAGAGACCCTACAGACTGCGTTAGAGGAGAAGACCAGCTCAATGACTGACCTGATCCTCTTCCCTTTTGAATTTTAACCGGCTTTGTGCATTAAGCTCTCTTTTTAATTGTGGGAGTAGCCAGGAAACAAGGATAGTCACTGTTAATTGTTCACAACTATATCACTTGAGAGTTTGAGTGAGCCATTGCCACTGGGTCCTGCGTGTGACTGAAAAAATCTTAAACCAGTGAGATGAACAATGCCTCCTGAAACATATTTTTAGTCATATTTGGAACAAAGTAAAACAGAGCTGACTGCTTTCCAGACATTTTCATGAATATGGGGGTGTTGTCTAAACATGCACCAATAATGAACAATAATCCCCAGGTTAACAGTGGCAAAAAAAGTAATCCTACTTATCCACAAATCTACCTGCTTCGGCTTATTAAAGTTTATTAAAGAAACCATGCAAGGTGACAGTTTGCTTGACATGTAGGTATCACACATGCTCAGCATTTTTCTAATGAAACCATGTTTCTTTTAGGACAGCATCATACAAGCCAACATTTTTCATAACTCTCAAAATTTCTCCAAAATGGTCTTCAGAAAATGCAGTCAGGGACTGCAGTCAAGATCATGTTGGACGAAGGTGATGACTACCGTAGTACGTTAGAATTAGCTTATTTGCAATGTCTCAAAAAACAATCAATAACATAAAGACCTTCATTTAAATCTACCAAACCCACATATACTCCATTTAATTGAAAAGCTCTTAACTCCAATAATTTCCTGGATATAAGGCTACTTTACTCAAGCTCCAGCATTTTTAATTTCTCTTACACTGAAAAGCAGCATCCTCAGCTCACAAGTAATGCTTACATAAAAGCCGCACAGTCAGATCTCTTGGTGCCTCTATGTTTTTCAGGATATGAAGACAACAGCAGTGTAAACACTTTACTACTGCAGAATAAACATGTAACCACAAAGCAATGATGACATAACCTGTATATTACCTGGGCTTAATTTTCTGCAATGTAAACGGAGTGTCTGCCTTTCCTGTTCCTCAATCTGCTCTAACCCAGCCCTTTAAGAGTAACAGTTTATATGAATTTTCCAGTTTTTAAGCAAAGACATATTCCTCCTTAGGACATTACTTTGAATGTCTTTCCTTTTGCGTATCTAAAAATCTTGCTTACTCATGAATAAGAATGCCCTTACTCAAATAACACATTGAAATGCTATTGATATTTCACAGCTGACTCAGGTGTGCCTAAGTCAACAGCTTGCAGACAGTGTGTTTTTAAGTAGCAAAACATATGCTGCTGCTGCTTCTTTTGTTAGTGTTGATATACATAATAGAAGAACAGCTGTAGGGGATCAGACCTAACCCGCTATCCTTCTCTATCGGTGGCCGTAAAGGGATGCCTACTGAAGAAGAGAAATCCCTTCTTGCCCGGCCAACAGCGACCCAAGCACATCGGTGTACAACTGCAAGCCACTCTATTGAGGGAAAACAGCAAAACTTTATTCAAGTGGAAAGCAGATTCTTCTGCTTACCATTTGTAGAAGAATGAATCTGAGATTGAGCATCTGAATCTCAACATCAGATCGCTCTTCACTGGGCTTGGCCTAGTTTAATTTCCAAGAGAGACATATGTTTCTGGTATGATGACCCTGTGGTTAAGTTTGGCAGCAAGAAGTTCTTGCACTTGAGGAATGCCGAATTCTGAATTTTCCTCTGATGCTAAATAGCTCTCTGCCAGCTTTGGTCCTCTTTCAACTTCATTTACTTTTGTCAACTAATATGTCACAGGTTAGAAGTTTCATGGAAAAAATAACATAAGCGAGACCAGTATTTTCATTCATAACTAAGACTTCTGCCCAAATAACGTGTCACCTTTTTTAATACTAGCATGCTATATAGTCACCAGCAAAAAACATAGGAGCCAAGTTCCTACGGTGAATATGTTGCTTCAGATTGACTGGGGAAAGAGAAGAGTACATAAACAGAAAAGCTGAACATACACATGCATGACACTGCATAACTTCCTCTCTAAAGCTGAAGTCATAGCTACATTGAATTAGCTAAAATAAATAATTCTGCAAACTTGCCCATGCAGTTTTTCTTCCTTTTCTTTTTGCACTGGTAAGGAAACAAATTTATGGCTTACCTTTCAAAACCAATCTGCCGTAATGTTTTCTCCCATGTTGAACCTATACAAAGAGGAGAAAAAACAAACACCCTCAGTAAAGAACCTTTATTGTATGAACACTCTTACTCTCCTCCTTTCCTTGTGCAGGTGGGATCTGTATAGTAAGGTGATTTTTCCACCCCTACAGAAGTACTTGTAAATAACATACATTTTCCTCAGAGTGAAAAACTGTTAAGAGAGGCTACCACCAGGTGACATAACTGTGTGGAGGGGTATCAGCCTATATAACTCCTTTACATGGCAGAACAGCCGGTCACTGCTACAGTTCACTGCAATTCCAAGGGTGGTCTCCTCTCCTAGAGCAACGTGATCTGTACATGACTCTTGAAAGTGCTGAGCTGGCATCTCACATCATGCACTCTTCACATTTCAGCTTTTCATTTTACTGTAGTGTTTGCCTGATTCTTGTTGAAAGCTTTACAGCTCCTTCTGAAATCCATCCCTTTTATTTTTAAGCAAAAGTATGAAGATGTATTTCTGCTTTCTTGTTTAACCCTTCATACTCATACAAACAGCTGCAAAGGATTCTTTCTCAAAATGACCACGGCCTCAGCCCCACAAACTACTCAAATGGGCAGACTCATCCAAAGAATTGCCCTCAATATTTCTGATGCACTTAATACAACATTTACCTAGATTTTCTCAAAAATACACATACACCCCCACACACACACCCCACCCCTGCAAGCATTACGTGATCAGTTTTCACCTCTTGGTAGTTTTTTGCTTTTTGCCAGTCTCCTGCTACCATTATGTGGTTATTACAAATACAGGCTACTAAGAGCACAAATCTCTCAAGTCATGCAGGTCTGCAAGGCAAATATGTGGGAGGACATGAAGCTGGGTCATAGTTTGCTCTGTTTTTTATGCTCCTGTGGGAAATGTAACAGGACTGCATGCAATATAAGCAACTACATTTCTTTTGAATGCTTCATCGTACTTAAACTGAAATCAGAGAAGTGACAATAACTCCTGTTGCTGATGCAGTCCATCACCTAAAGGGAAATACAAATTAGGAACAAACAGATTCCCTGTGAATGACATTTAGTAGAGAAACTCGGAGACAAGCAGCAATGTTGCCGAGAAGTACTGACAAAGAGTGGAAAGACAAGAAGGAAAGCAACTTTGTCTGATTTACAATCTGGACAATTTCAGATTAAAGGCATATTGTGCAGTGAGTGCCTATACAATGACTATAACAAAATCACAGATTAGATTCCTTCCACTCACAATCCAAGTCCTACTTGCCAAGTTAGTTGGAGAAAAGTGGTAACATAGTATTATCAGTCAGAAAAACCTCTGCAGATACATTTCTCACCATCATTACCTTCCCATTCTGTTAAAGGTATCAGCTCAGAAACCAGTGACCTGCTGTGTTTGTATTATGGTACTTATCTCTAATTTGCAACATGCTAAATATTTGAACAAGACCTAGTAGATGCTTTTCAACTTTGAATTCAGGACACTTACTGCTGATCTAGGTAAGAATCTAAAAATTCAACTTCTAAGAAGTTTTGGGGTTGAGGTTTTGGGGTGTTTTGTTGTTTGTTTTTGGTTGGTTGCTTGCTTTTTTTTTTAAACCTAGCAACAGAATTCCTTCTACTCAATTGAGTAAACTTTCCAGTTTAGCCCAGGGAGAATGTGGTAAATTTCTAACGTAATTATATAATTTTTCTGTACAATATTATCTAGCATCTGTCTGGTTTGCGAATCACAGACTTGAGGAAATAAAAACTGAAATTAATAAAACCCCCAAAGTTAATTTCCTTATAGGCCTATGTTGTGCAAGGCTTTCTTCACAGTTCCTAACTGGACAGTCAAAGAATGAAGTTCACATGGGCCTGTGGAAAATACATTTCTTGTATTAATCTCTGTTCTGCAGAAAGAGGAAAAGAAACTACATTAAAATATATGCTCCTAAAATCAACCAAAGTCTGACATTTCACTCCATACAGGAAGGACTTGGGTTGGCTTAGGGGTAGGTTCATGGACGGTTCCAAACATGGTCAGTATAGCACATTACACTCTTCTGGCACCTGTTCTTCATTCAACTTCTCACCACCAGTGGCTTCAAACTTTACTCACGCACATCTTTTCAGCAAAAGGCTCTAAAAACCTTTTCTGATGATACTTCAGGGCAATGGACACAAAACTTTTCTGTTCAGGATTGTTACAGCTACAGCCGGTGATCAATGTAAAAACACTTTTAATGGTCCCCATTCAGTCCAAAGCAGGCAGGGATTTCAGGCTCATGTCCAGCAGAGTACACAGTGATAAGAGGCTTCAAAACTGAAGTGGAGAAAGCTCTACCTTCACTTTTGGGAAAAAAAATTAGTCAAGTTCTGCTCTGGAATAACTGAAAAATGTACATTGTTTGATCAGTACAGGGAGCTTCTACTGTGGTACCTGTATTTGCTTGAGGTAAGGCAAGACTCCTGCCTGCACAACTACCTACATACAATACCTTTCATCAACACTAAGTTCATATTTTACAAAAAGAAGTCCTCTAAAGACATGTTTAAAGCAGGACAACAAACATTCTCGCACACATTTATTTCAAATAAACATGAAAACTGAAGAACATGTGCAGCACAATAAACTGTCAACATTCCATTGAGTTAAATAAAGAACCACTCCATTAACATCTTCTATAATGCGTTATGCCCCAAACCCACCACCTTCTGCACACCCCTGGAGTGTGTCTGGTTTCATGTAGCACTGGTGAATCAAGTCATTGTTAAAAAGATGACTGTGCCACTCCCACAGGTAAGTGCAGGGCAGACGCAAGCAATCCTCCATACAGTTTATGCAATCCTGCTGGCTCTGAAAGAGTATTCAACAGTTCTTGAAGTTTGAAGATTTGAAGAGTGTTGAAGAAAAGAAATCTCAACAGTACTTCTTAAAGCACAGACTAGTACTGGCATCTTTAGTCAGTGTTTCTATGCTTTCCACTGTTGTGTATACTAGTTGTATGAATTTTTCACCCCATGACTGGCTACACT
This sequence comes from Aviceda cuculoides, assembly GCA_035590195.1. Taxonomy (NCBI): domain Eukaryota; kingdom Metazoa; phylum Chordata; class Aves; order Accipitriformes; family Accipitridae; genus Aviceda; species Aviceda cuculoides. Next base: position 2,753,070 of record JAVJGG010000048.1, read on the forward strand.
TCAGTTGTATGATATATAGATAGTCCTACAGAAGAGAGCGCGAGAAAAGAAAAAAAGCAAAAGAGAAAAGGGAATTGGGTCTCCACTGGTTTGAAATAATCTTTTGGCTGCAGCTGGCTAGCAGAACACTCTTTGAAATACATGTGACTCCTCAGAAGCAAAGCCTGCCAAGAACACAACTAACATTTCATATTAAAAAAATATACATCTTTTTTATGGAGTCTTATTTTAAAATGTTTATGATCTAAACATTCTGTTTTAAGATTTGCCAATTCCATTCTCAATAGTATCAACTTCTACACTGCACTAACAGCCAAAAGTAAATACCCTGAGGTAACAGCAGCACTAAGAAGAATAACGCTAGTAAAAGTCTAGAAAACTTATTATTTGATTTAAACCTTACCTGGTGCTTCCAAAACATTGAACAAAGTTTAAGTCACGTAACTCTCATTAAAATCAAAACAGGAGTTTTTCACAAATTAAAGACTTGATCCTGCTCCCAACAAAATCAATAGGAGTTTGGCTATTCAATTCAGAGTCTTTCTCTCTGCTGGGACTGTGGAAAACATTCACCTGTCGACTTTCAGAATCAGTCCACTGCTACGCTTCAGTTGTTAAGTTAATTTGGCTTCTCTTTCATTTCTCTTTTTTACCACTATGCCAAAAATACTGAAACTGTTTATAAGAATGCCTTAATCTGGTACTCATGTAATTAAGCTTTTGTTCCAAATATTTGCTCCAGAGTGCCTGACCATTCCCATCTGTTCCAAAGATTCTGTTTCACATTAACAGCACTAGCTTTAAAATTCTTCAAAAAGATGAAGCATAATGTACTTCCAGAATTACTGCTCACATTTAATAGGAAGAGTGGTAAAATGCACATTATGCTCACATATGCACTCAATGAAATCCCAGCATAAGAATGAGAGTGTAAAAATATGAGATTTAATACGATAAACTTAAAAACATCTTTCTCAAATGAAAAGTTGTCTTCTTTGACAGGTAGGCTTTCATTTATATGGCAGTTTCTGTATTTGATTTGGTTTGGTTACAACTCTCTGCTTACTGTGAACTTACTATGAACGAGAGGACTCCTAATCCACTGGTAGGCTGCTCACCTTTACAAACCATGAAGTTGTCTAGCTGCTGAAGTGCAATGGTAGGCTTAGGAAAAACACAGAATAACATATTCATAAAATCATAAAAACCCAGCATCGTGGAATACCAGGTTGGAAGGGACCTCAAAGATCATCTGGTGCAACCTTTCTTGGCAAAAGCTCTGTCTAGACAAGATGGCCCAGCACCCTGTCCAGCTGAATCTTGAAAGTGTCCAATGTTGGGGAAAAATATTAGATAAGTGATTTTCAGCCATTCATGGAGGTTGCACAACTATTCACTTTGAACCACATCATGCCCTATCTGCCAGTACAGCAGAGGTCTGTAGCGCTTCAGGGAGAAGTCCAGCAGGCACTGTAAATGCACAGCAAAACCATGTGCCTCCTACACCATCCTCACGCAGGTATGCATGAAGGTCCCTATGGATCCTGTGGTCCCTATGACTGTGTATAGTGATTACCCACAGCCCTACTACCTTCTCACTTCTCCAGAGTTAGTAGCTACTTTAAGAACTACATGCCTGTGTCTGGCTCTGCTCTTGAGGCTTTCCAACAGTAAAAATAATAATTCTTGTATTCTTTTCTCACTGTGATCTGACATAAGGACCAAAGGGAAAAATATAAGTTAATTGAACCAAAAGACATTGTTTGATATTTTTCAGTAAGGATTAAGCAGGCCCATCAGAATTCAAGTATACAATGGGAATAGTATGAAGATTTTCAATGACGGGAATAGGACAAAATATCTAAAAATTACATCACCTCAAAGATAAAAAAACAAGTATTTGGAGCCTGTCAATGGGGTATCACAGAGAGTCACCCAAGCTCTCTGAAGGAACCAGTGAAGTACCAGACATAGCACAGTCACATTTAGCTCATGAGAGTTACATGCAGGTGTGACCTCCATAACCCTGTTATGATACATTAGAAACAGGTAGATATTCTTGGAATAGTAACTGCATTGATCTTTTCTCTAACATTCTGAAGCAAAAGAGTTTCAGACGAACTGCTGATTTTGTACTGGTCAGAATATTCCTACCAATTTCAAAATTCTGACCTGAAGCCTGTGACACTTACTAGTATTCTCCAAACCAGGAGAAAAAAACGAAAACAAACTACCCTGAAACTTTCACATATTCAAGAGATACAAAACAGTGACACAGAATACTCCAGAAATGGAAAGAAACACTTTGCCAAACCTTTCCATTGCAGGTGCCATTTCTCAAGTCTGTTTCTCAAACAACTTAGAAGAGAACAGGGCAGAAATTCACAGAGCCTAGCCCAGCTGGACGAGTCGGGGACCCGAGTACCTGAATCCACACCTAAAAGCTCTCAACAAACTGGATGAACACACCGGCTTGTCCTGCTAGAGCTTTTCTTTCAGTAGAGACACAGGTACCATCTAAACCTTTCAGGGTTTCAGAGTCTATTTTCAGCAGATTGGGGAACATTGCTCTACTGTATATTCCCCATCGCCTTAGTACTTACTAACCAGTTACTAACCAATACTACTAACTAGCTGAAATGCACACAACTGCAGTTGATAAAAACTGCAATGTTTAGAACATGTTGGTTTCAGCAGCTTCATCTATTATTAACAGTCTTTCCAGCTGCTTTTTCCCAGTAGCAAACTTCTATCTTCTCCCAAACAAAACAAATAAACAAAAATAAAATGTTTTCTTAGGAATTCTACTTTTTTAAAATTTTTAATCTATAAAGAACCACTGGTTTTATGAAACAGGTTAGTGCATGTGGCATAGGAAAGAACTTTTTCTTACTTGCTCCACGGTACCATAGAGATATTATTAGTACTTACTCACCAGTACATTGGCTATCCAATACCTGGTTACATACAACAAGCCTTTTACAGAAATGATCATTTCTCTCATGTGAAGCGGCATCAGACAATGCTACCTGGGCATTTAGCATCTATCTGTCCATTTTGAGAAATAAATCTCCCTTATACTTCCTCTTCCTTTGATTCAAACTACCTAGGCTGCAACTCACATTCATCACTGCAATTTGATTACCACAGTGTATCATCTGGAATAATGACATGACTTCCTTTTAAAATGAGGTCTCTTAATATGGCATATTACTACTCTGCTGTGTCCATACTGGTGTTTTAATTCAGATCAGGAGAGTATTTCTTGAACAAATCTTTTACCGTGTTTTGGTTTGCATGACAGAGTGATCTCCAAGTGCACAAACTGGATTCCTTTCACATGAAACTAAACCACACCCCAAGGACACAACTGCTGTGTTTCAACCACTAACGGGCATCTGGTCCACATGACCAGACCAGAGCTAATCCACAGTAAACCCCACTCAAAACATGTATCGCGTGGCAGCCAGGTACTCTGCACTGACTGCTTCACTCCTATCATGCTGTGCTGCTTGCTAAGGCAGATGCAGCTCACCCCACCGCTCCCGTCCCAGTCCTGGAGTGCCCCCAGACAAGCTTTCCAGTTAGAGTCACCTCGAGGGATGAAGGAGCAGGTTAGGGTGCTCACCCTTAGGATTGTTTTCTGGGCTGTATCCCATCCACTACAGTGAGCAGGAGCCTTTCTACTGCCCAGATGTATGAGCAGGGTTGGACTGGTTGCTCAGCACAGCCGCACCCGCCCCCCAAACCCCAGGGAGCCAGTTCTGTAAGGCACAAGAGCAGATTATTTCATTTTTAAAACAACTTCTCAAGGAGAAGGAATAAGGGAAAATCTGGGCTGTTATGGTGTGCTGTGCATACCGAAGAGACTAAAACCACCAGTAAAAAAGAAGTGGAGGGCCAGTGGTCTAGGATTCTGGCTAAATGAAGGAAGTGATTACTGAATAGGTACCAAGAAAGAAGTCATACCAAGAACAAAGACCAGATACTGCAAGTCTTTACTTGCCTTCCACTCATACCGGCTTTCAAGTGATTTTTGACAGAATAAAGAGTACAAATTTGATCCCTACGTGATAATGTCGTGGGAAAGATTTATTGTGTATTTTCTCCTGTGAGGAAAATATTAAATTATTATCGTGAGATACCAAAATTGCTTTCCTATTAAAAAAGAAATCTTTGCTCATTCCATGTTAACCAGAAGAGTAATCATCATCAAAAAACCTACTTCTGCTCTATGGAGATTTTAATGAGTGGGAACTTTTACTAATATAATGAGCAGACTAGGAATATAGAGACGAGTGCAACAGTACTGACACTATGTTTATGTGTGTGCACAGAGATGCATTTGCTTTAAAATGAGCATTAAGAAGACAACAGCTACAGTAAAGCGATTAATGGCCGTATCTGGCAGTAACCTCCTCCAGTGTGCGGCTTCCCTGGGAGCTCTGGGAGCCCAGAAGGGTCAGCAAAGCTCCCACAGATAAGTGGGGACCCTAAAAGCAGCTGTTCCACAGGCTTGATCCATATTCTTTGTTTTGATCTTGATTAGCACCAGAATTGGAGGGCTAGGGGAGGACTGTTTTTAGAATTGTTCATTTAAGTTCAGGTAGAGAACACAATGTGAAATACCCTCTACTGCACCAGGGACATAAATGGAGGCAGGGACAGATCCCAGCTCACTTTGTGTGATGGCAAGTAAGACCAGTGTCTCTGAGCCTGATCCAAAGCCTATGGAAATAACTGGAAAGATCTGCATTGAGTTAATGGGCTTTGACAGTTTGTCTGAAATGGAAACAAATAGCAATAAGGAATAGTAAAAAAAAATATCTGTTTTTCAGTAACATAAACAACAGCTATTATTTCTACTCCAGTAATAAACTACTGAGGTGCAGTGTTCTGTGGATAATTTATCTGGGAAGAATGGCAGCAAAGGAAGAAAAAGTTTCAGAATTTAAAACATTAAATGAGACACAGCTTGTTTTCAATGTGAAGTTTATATATTTTTATGTGAGAATCACACACACTATCTTTTTACGTGAAGATGACTTGCTAATTAAACAGCAAGTCAAGAGGTGTGAGGAAGAAACAGTAACTTGGAAAAAGAAAATTTGGGAAAGTACTTTCTACGTTTGTTCTTCCATGCCAGATTTGTTTAAAATGATACACAGGCAATAAAGCCAATTTAAATCAGCTGAATTGCTCCACCTTTCTTTAATCAGCTTTTTCACAAGGATGAGAGGTTCCATAGTTTTTATGAGAATAATGACTTCTTTTGTATGCTTAGATGTATCAAAAACACTTACAGGACACACACATGCTTAAAAGCACTCTTATTTTAACCTTATTTCATTTCAAATTTGTTTCCTGAACAAGGCAGTAAAACAGCAAACCCACAGCAGTAGAAAATCTTTGGGGCATGTGTTTCAGATGAAACTCGAGATAGCTAGTTAATGGAAAGCTTTTGTTGTTGTTGTTTAATCTGATATTTATCTGTTTGCTGTAATGGTTGGTTGGTGGTTTTTAACCCAAATTTCCAAGGATATTGGAAATCTGAATTCATTCTGGTGTCTTGTTTTTAATATAGACCTGCTCCCCTTTCCCCATGACAGTACACCACTGCAAAAAAGGATGAGGGAAAGGACTTTGCACACTGTGCAAAGCAGAACTTTGTAGGTCACCAGCACAGAATCACACTGCAGGAGTAAAGTGGGAAAGAATCAGACAGTCCACAGATATAACTGATCCCTTATTCTTTTTTACAGCAGCAAAGGGTATCAGGGCTCTGAGGAGCAGCCTTGAAGGAAGGCGGTATTTCCTGCCATTGCCATGGAGGATGTCAACCTCAAGTCAGAGAGTCACTGAGTTTAAGAGCACCAAAGTTCTTCTCCAGACCTTCTGAAAGGAGGCCAAATAATAACTAAATGGGCCCTTTTTCAAATATGGAAGGCTGGCTTTGCTTTGGTTTTCAAAGTAAAAGCAAAAGAACTTAAAGAAAACTTGTAGTAAGTTTTATTTTTCATAAACCTGAAGAAAATGAGATTTTTCTCCATTTTTGTTGGCAGAGAAATTCTCTCCTCTCCCACCCCAACCAACATTGCTGTCTGCTAAATAGTATCTTACAGGCAAGGTTTTCACTCCAGATCGTAATTGACGGGCATCCTTCCAATTTCTAAAGCTACCCTCTGTTTAGTTTTATTGTAACATAATATACTGTTATTAATAATAATGTCGACCTAGTTTCCTGCCATGATGAACATGTGCAGCGTGCCAGTGCAAGGAATTGGCTTTTCATTGCCTCATTTTCTCTTTTTGTCTCATCAGAGGAAGGAGAGGTGGGCAAGCATTTCTTGCCAAATTCAGCAGCATAGACATATGGGAAGGAGGACATAAATAACAAGTATGTCTTCAGCAGCACATCCATATGCAAGAAACTATGGATGAGAGAAATAAGGATAGGAAACTAGGAAATCTTGCGCAGAAACAGGAGGAATATTAAGATGACAGAAAACTAGCATTCCAGCAGTGGTATCTTTGATTCCACTAACATTTTGTAATGCATGCCTTTTCTCTGAAATGCCTTTTTTTTCACACAGCTTTTTCTAAAGATAATAAAGAACCATTTCATTCACATTATTTCCCTCACACATTAAGGAGACACTCGCATAGTATGACAAAGACAGCAACTCACTGTTGGTAGGCCTGAGGACCTGCCCATATTCAAACTTGTCAGCAAAAAAACCCAAATTGTTTCAGTAGGTAAAATGACACTAGATACAAAGACCTGAAGTAACAAGTGAAGGATGATATCCAGAATAAACTTCAGAAAACTGGCTTGAGATGTGTACAACCTCAGTAAACCACCTTCCACAGAAGCAGCAAACAGCACCTTCAAACTCTCCTTCTGTTTGCATGCCATTAAGAGAAAGCAGCAGTGACTGCACCAGGCAGCAAGACATTTGGGCCATGAAAACTGACTCACTCCCAGAGATCTCTTCAGAAGAGAAGTCTGGATGCAGAAGGACGTGCTCCTCTGGCAGTAGTGTGAAGTGTGCATGCAGGCTTAAACAACTGGGGAGAGGGAAACGCTTCCAACAGACATTTTTCCTCACTAGCAAATACAAAGATACCTTACCTAGTTCAGCTAACAAGTATAAACACATATGCACTGAACAAAAGGTTTATTTTGTTTTCATTTTCTTTGTCTTTGCAGAGCTTAAAATTCTGTGATTTCACTCAAATTTTCCCAAAGCTCTAGTCTGTGAGAACAGAAAGGGCAAAGCTCTCCCACCTTCCAGCTCCCATTGTTCTCATTCAAGAGACAGCCGACTGTGTACCTATTAATCCACTCAGGGAAAATGAACAGGCACAAGAACTGGGGAAAGCAGAAGGCAGTGGGATGCCAGTTGCAGACACAGCCCAATTCTTCACTTTCTAAAACACTGCTGCCACTCCCTGGGTGAGGAGCCTGTATGGACAAGGGAGTGGCAAGGAGGAGTTTGGGCAACAAAAACTAGTGAGACGCAGGGTCAGAGAGGCTCCCCACCCACCCGCACCTCTCGAGCACACAAATTTCAGCATCCCCCCTGCAAAGCCAGCAGAGCCCAGCATCACATACTTTGCCTCCGGCCACTTGTTCCCCTGACCACCTGGAACATCTGCTGGATTTCACTGCTGCTGGCTGGGGACAAGAGCCACACATAAGTGTTACTGATCGGTGCTCTGCTCATGATCCGTGGAATGGCCACGTTCAAGCCACTAGAAGTGCCCAGACAGATTTCATAGGGATCCAATGCTATGTGATTGTGTTTAGTTTCATCTATAATAGACTGCAGGATTGCATCCAGTGTACTAGCAGATCATTTCCCAACACTTAATTAGTTTTCATTAGGATGCCACAAATAGCATGAGTACTATCAACAAAGTAAAGAAATCACTGGGTTCCCTAATCATTTCCATTTTTAAAAGCACTCCATGCTTTTTATCTTGCACTCTTCAAATAGTTTACAAATAGTTTGCTCTTGCTACAGTTACATGCTTAATTAGGATTATTAGGAGTAATTTCTCGCCACTTTGTTTGGCTACATCTAAGCCAAAAAAATCAGTAAAAGCACTGAAACTTGCCATTCTTACAAGCTGTTAAGATGACGAGAGTATTCTCACACTTACTTAAAATGTGGTTATTTTCCTAACTGGAATGCATTTTATTTAAGTGCTTCATTAGGGTATTAAGAGAGTCATACCTTTTGAGTAAATACTGAAGAGGATGATGAGCACTAATAATTTCCTACTCAGCAGGGATTTTCATGTTACAGGAATCATGGGCAATTTAGATGTGTGATTCTCAAATGGATTTTAAAATCAGGTATTTTATTTATTCATGTTCTGCTTCATTGCCTCTAGAACTGATATTACATCAGGCCTAACAGGAAGGGACAAACAGCACACTGTATTGTTTGCTTGTTTTCAAAGATACATGGCCAACAACAGCAACACTTCAAAGCTAGTGCCAGTTGGAGAGTTTTCCCAATCCAAGCAAATCTGAAGAAATGGAAGGTCCCACAGTAGGATCAGTATATCAGGTGATGGAGCACAGGTGCAATCAATGCCCTTAGAGAATAAGCAGTTTATAAAGCATCTTCATGAGTGTAGTAAAAAACATATTGTAAACATCCTTGTTGTGCTCAAAGTAAGACACATGAAAAATGCTACAGTTCAAGATGACTTGTATGAAGGATATTGGCCCAATTTCTAAAACCATTTGTCTCGTCCCAAACTTTTCTCTGCATCAGTTTTAGAAAACTACTTATACCAAGTATACAAATCGGGGCATCTTGGCAACATTTTCTGCAAGGCATAAAGCCTGTCAAAATTTCTTGTCTTTGCCAGCTGGAATGCATTGAGTTTATTTTATGTGGTTGCAAATGTGAGCTATTCACAACAGTAGGGGACACTATACCCACTACAGGCTGGAAGAGAAGCAAAGAAGTAGAGGAGAGAAAAAATATATTCACTAGGAAAATGGGCTGAAAAGTATAAAAGGGACAAAATTCTAACAAAGAACAAGTTATACATAAAAACACTGATTTATATCAGAGAGAGATGTAAATGCCAAATTCTGCACTAAATCTAAACTTAATTTAGATCTAAACTTAATCACCTTTTATCTGAAGTGACTTCTTTAAAGACACTTTGCATGAGAAAAAAAATTAACTCAGTCTTAAACCTGCACATCACCCTTTCTAAGTACTATTCTGGAAAGGAGGTTTAGTGGTGGAAATAATAATAAAAAAAATTCTTTATCTCACTAATCCGTGTTTGTATTTCATATCAACACTTCAGTACATTTCTTTTTTAAAGTCAGTGGATGTAAAGTAACAAGACTTCACCAGGGCTCTCTGTAATATTTCACCCAGCTTTAAAAATTGTATTTTCTAGGGTTCATTTCCTGAAGTTTTTATATCTTTGACATCATCACCGTATCAGTATGGGACAAAAGGACAAAATGACACCTAATTGATCCTGCTTATGGGGGAAGAGGGCTCTAGAGAAAAGGGCAGAGGGCTCCATGTACTATTAACTAAGAACATGGAGATGCAAAAGGGACTCACTTCAAAAGGATGCTGCAATTGTTTGTGCTCACAGATGTCTGTGTTACAACATCTGGTCTCCAAAATCAGGCTGCAAAGCAGATGATACTGAATCACAGTCAGGATCTCACCCCTCACTACTCTCAGAGAAAGCCAAGCTGCAGCGTTAGCCACACCTAGCCGTAGCCGGGTATGTACCCACTGGCACATCAGTGGAGGTTTGATGACAAGCACCTTCAGACTGCAAGCACTTCCCACTCCTCCCTGTGCAGAGGTCCGGCAGGAGGATAAGTCATTTATGGAGGCTGCTCGCTGCTGCCCATCAACTGAATTGGGCAGCTGTGATGGGAGGGCAAGCTCTCCCTGGCAGGTACCTGTCCCCACTGCAAAATAAAAACGTCAGTGTAGTCCCAAATGCCAAAACTCATAGATAGAAATTGACAACAGCTATCCATTATTAAATTCCCTGATTTTGTTCATGCACATTTAATAACGCACACCTCCATGACTCTTGTTTAAAGGTTTATTGTAGATATGCTAATCTGAAAAAGCATACTCTGTTTCCATGCGGTTGAAAAATGATGAGATTTACAGTACTTCAGCAGAGGTCTTGGCTGGTGACAGTCAGCCTGGGATACACCTGAGCATCAGCTTTTATAAACAGTCTATGCATTGCCCTCTGTTGCAGTGTAAATCAAACATGAAAAATACTCCCACAGACATGGTTAACTTGAGGATCTTGATTGACAGAACAGAAAATTGTATCACCAGGCCAAGCACTTAGAAAACTGAAACCACAGCAACTACATGGACCAAAGTAGATCTCGAACCTGAGAGACCTTCAGAGGATTCAGAAATCTGTAATCTCACATGGACCAACCTTCCAAAATCTGCACAGATCTCTTTTTTTTTTTTTAAGTGACAATTTTGTAATAATACCACTCATCCTTAAAAAAACCAGCAACATACAATAAAGAGGTTGGTGGACAGCTTAACATATATTCAATATAGCAAAGCTTGGAAGCTACTGGTCAGACTAGAGAAGTTGTGACCAAAAGCAAATACTACCTGACAGATATTTGGAGGCCTCTGTGTAACACTCCCTGCCTGCTGGTGCATTTTGTTAAATGTCCATTTTACTATCCACTGTGTACATCAGAAAAGGCACCCAAAAAAGCAGCAAATGTCACTGTCCAACTTAATGGGACTCAATTTTATGATCTGAACATTTGGGCTTTTTAAAAAGGGGAAACCTGCCACTCAAAAAAATTTAGTCAAATTCACCTTACATCTTCTAGAATGTGAGTGAATCACATTGCTAATAAAAGAGGCAAGTCCTTACTGCTGTTACTTGCCCTTTACAGAAAAAAAATGAAATGTTAGTGGCCACCTCTTCAACCCACTGAAGAGTCAGCTGCACTCCTCCTCCTCTTCCTTCTTCTCCTCCTCTGGTGCTGCTCAGTCCACCTTAATATTCCATACCCATAGTGGAAGGGAAAACTTGGACTCTTCGTGACCCTGGCTTGAAGCACTCTTCATGCCAAAAACTCCAGAGCCAAACGTTTGGGGGCAAGCAAGGCCAATCTTTCAGAGGAAAAACATGGAGGAACCCCAAGAATAGTCTACAAATGTCAAAGGCAATCCCTCACACCATTAAGCTGGATTGTTAATTGTTAATTTTCTACATCCCTGTTCTCCACCTGTTTCCAAGGACAAAGATGCTGACTAGGTCAAACTCCCTGCGCTAAGTTAGCCCCACCACCCAGTATTCATTGCAGCTCTGGAAGACAAGCTGTATTCAGATTGCTCGAGAATTTTGCTTCTGTCTCAAGAGGGGAAAGGAGAGAGGAGAGAGAAGAAGAGAGGAGGGGAGGGGAAGGGAGGGGAGGGGAAGAGCTTCAAAACTACTTATGTACAAATAAAGGAGAAGCAGCAACCTTACACGTTATTCATTATTAATCGTACTTATTTCCTCACATGGCATTAGTCACATGTTACCTGAGATTTTAAAGCAATTTCTAGATTTAAGTAAATATTGGGCACGTCAAAATTATGTACAGAATTAAGGATTAATTAATGAGAGAGATTTTAAACTTTGAGTAGATTTTTTCCTGTTAGTGCCTCATAACAAAGTAAATGTTGAATTAGTAAAACATTTGTCAACCCCAGTAAGCAATCATAGTTAATACACATAAAACAAATTACTGCTCCATTTTAGAACATGAATAGCAATATTTTGACATGAGGTTCTAATCATCTACTCAACGTGAGTCATGCCAAAACCAGTGGGACAAATCATATCTTTACTCTTAACGCTAATGTGACCCTGCTGAATACAGCTTCCCTGAGCCATGGCACCAACCCTGAGAGCAGGGCGCCCAGCGGGATTTGTACAGGTGCAACAGCTGGCCCCTGTTCACGAGAAGTTCAAGGGGGAGGGCGCGAACTGCAAAACAAGAACAAATGCAACTAGCCAGCTCAAGTGATTCAGCCGAGGGGGTCAAACCTCTAACAGAAATAACCAATAGCTTCTTTTCTGCACCGCAGTGAGCAAATAAATATGCACACCGTGTCAAAAATAAGAGCTAGTACTCCATGCTTACCTGAAAAGAGATAAAAGAACAGGCACCAATGAGTGGGTTTTGGTTGACAGGTTTTTCATAGACATAAACTATGGACCCTGAGAGATGCTACACACCCCTACCTCCTACTAACTCACTGTTGGCAGTGAAAAGGAGGACTGAAACCGGAGGTTGTTTTTTTTTTAAAACCTGTTAAATAATTCAGGGCTTTCTCTCTCTCACAGCTGTTCTTCAGCCGTTTTCATGGAGTGATGTGGGTGCTGTGGGCAGAATTAGCTCTTAGCTTTGAGAGGTGAATGTAACTTTCTATTACATTACATGCTGAAAAGTATGCATCACAACTGACACAAATACTAATTTCACAGGAAACAGTGAAGAATTAAAAGTGTAAAAAGGAAAATAAAGAGTAATTTTAATGTGTTTCCAACACACATGTCAAATAGAAACCAAGAAACAAATTCTGCACTTTGATTTATGAACAAGCTCACCAGGGATCTAAACAACTTGTCTTAAGATATCTTGCATTTTTGCATTCCTGTGCCAGGAACTCGGCTCTCTAAACTCACTTTCTAAATTCAAGGAAAGTATCTTCTCTAGTGGATTTGCTGGCATCAGCACTGTCTAAGGGCCAGGCAACAGTGCGATCCAGCTGGGCTGGGGGCTGTAAAAACACAGAAGTGCACAGACAGTGCTTGCCTTGAAAAATCTACAATCCAGACAGGACACAAAAGCAGAGAGAAATGTTACAATTCCGTGTATTAGAAAAGGCTGAGAGAAAAGGAGGGTCTAGGCTACATTGAGCTGGGGTACAATACTGAATCACAATGTTCAGTAACATGCTTCTGTAGCTTCTCATCTCTTCTCAGATGGCTGGAATTTTCTCTTTAGGTAGCTCACAAGTGACAGAGACACTGCCCATCTCCTCTTGTATCAGGCCCAACAAATCCATACCTTTCTCAAATACTCTCCCTTGTTCTTTCCCTTCTGAAATTGGCCTAACAGAATGGCTTGTGAATGATGGTTGTGTCCTGGAAGATCTCCTCTGCTTGCACACAAATCCCACATAAAGTAAGAAAATTAACACATAATGACTTCTTGATTTAGCGTATATCACATCTCTCCCTCTCCCCACCCTATTTTCACCGTTAGTGCTGGAAGTCACTGAAGAGAAGTTGCTTTGCCACTGTTTCCATCAAACCTGACAGGTGGAACCTCTGTGCATGCCTAAAAGGTACCAGAGGTCCTGGCTGTTGGAAATATCAAGAGAGCTTTTGGAGTGGGCTGCTAGCATGCATGCTTGAAAAAGTGGATTTGGCAAGCAGTGGTATCAGGTTTATGAGACCCAAATTACTACCAAAAGAGGTTTTTATTTTATTTTCAAGACATTCTTTCAGTGTCAACAGAGAGGGGCCACAAAAATACTCAGGTCAAATGCTTACGTGACAAACAGGTTAGCAATGGCCTTTGCATTTCTGCAAGAAGTGTTAATGTTGAGACACCTCGTGCTGATCTCAGGAAGCATGAACCAGGAAGCATACTTAGAAATGTAAGCAAAAAGAGAGTTCAGAACGACTGAAAAAGGTGTCCAATTATTGTAACAAGCCAGATATCTGCAGCCAAAGGACTAGGGAGGGTCTACACCAGATGTACGTGGTACTGCAAGAGGAAATGCCCTGCAGAAGAAATCGAAATATAGCATATAAAGGTATGTTGGACTAAGGGAACATAGACGCAGCTAATGAATGACATTTCCATGGAGGCTGACTAATGCTTGGCATATGGATAAGGCAATTAGCCAATTAAGAAAATTACATTAGATGACAAGAAGTAATAATGGTACAATGTTACACAAAAGGAACTGATTTTAGATACAAAAGGAAACCATAGCCTGATTTCTGTGGATTCAGGCTGTGGGGCAATTGGGACCCTGCTGTACGCTGTAGATCCTGTTACGCTTGTCATGACACTGCCCTACAGTGAATGAACATGAATACGGAAAACAATCCTGTATCAAGTTTTGTACCCAAAAAAAGCCAAATAAGCTGAGAAAGGCAATTAGCTGCCTGACTGAGGGACTGGAAATTGATCCTGGAAAAACCTTTACTGTGTCTGATGCACAGGGAGCTGCACCTCATGGGGACAACTGTGGTTCCTGGCATACTGGCAGCCATCAGCAGGTGAACCCTGAAGAAAGGAGACAGAAAAGAAAGCCAGCGGGAGCTCCCCACTGATGCTCTTCAACATGAGGGTCTTACTGGATGCCCTGCGCAAGTAGAAAGATGAAGCTCCTATTTAAGAACAATCAGCACCTCTGTCAGCAGCATATTAGATCCATAGCTGAGCACCTCTGCAGATAGATATACATTTCAGGTGAAATTCTCTAATGATTATTCAACACATTAAATGTTTACATTATTGGTACCTTACTGCTTGATTTTTTTTATGTATCACAATAAGTCTTTTGGAGGGAAAAATCCTATTAGTTTCTTGCACTGATGACATAGCATACTTCCTACGAGGGAAAAAAACTGAGCAAGAGAGAGAACCAGAACATGATAAACTGAAGGGGAGGTCTGCAGGAATATCCCTGTTCCTGCAGGTACCAATAGAAGCATCAGGGTAAATAAACAGGTTAGAAAGTAGATCACTGGCTCACTAATGTTGTTATAGTAAGAAATAAACACTCACATGCAGAAAAGTTTCCTCCCAGGGGCTGGCAGGCAAGGTATGCTCAAGGCTAGGTGGTTGGTGGACCACAATACGAAAAAGTGATCTATGCAGGGAAACTTGAAAAATTGTCTTTGTCTCTCAGTAACTGGTCAATCTTTCATGCACCAAGGAGTATTAAGTGTCCATGGTCAAAGCACACCAATCCTGAATTAAATGTGTTCTTCCGTCACCTGGAGGTATCTGCACAGCCATGATGGTATTTGCTGACAAAATCCAGTCTAACGTATTGTGAGTTGGGGCAATGACATAAGACCAGGGACCACACCTCATCCTGGTCCTTGTTTATCCCCTTTGTGTAAGAGGATCTCAGGCCTTTGCTTTTGATATATGTTGAACACAATCTTAAATGATTGTCACTCTGTTAAACGAAACCTGCTAACAATGGCTTCAAAAATTTATTTGATGAGATATTTCATCCTCATCTTCGCCTTTCCACAGAGGATGCAATGATTTAGGACTTCCATACAACTCCTGCAGATATCAATAAAGACTTGATAGCAAGGAAATTGAATTGTCACAGACTCCAAGAACAAGAACTACAAATGGGTATATCTTGACTGAATACCAATGTTTAAACAGGAAAGCGACATCCAATTCCCAAGACAGAGCAACAGCAGACAGACCAGTCACAGAGGTCTCCCAAAATAGCGCAGGGTGCAGATGGAGCCAAACAAATGCTTCTAACATAAGGTACTTTTGGTGTGCAACAGATTTAATGAAGTTTAAAACAGAAGCATCAAGTGAGATATTGTCACACCAATTAAAAAAAATGTCCTGGTGAAATGGATCTGAACCTATGAAAACATATGAAATGTATATGAATGTATGAAAACATATGTGAACACTGTTCATTTCAAAGCCCCTATTATTTGACTCTACCCTACGTAAAGAAGCACAAGATTTCCAGTAACAGAGATCATAACTCAAAGCCTAGCCAAACACTGAGAAATATCCACAGAGGTTATGACCTAATTATCCACATCCTGGACTAAGAATTTCAAAACAAAAAAACCCACTCACATTGTTATTTATGGTGAAATATTGCCCAACTTTTCTATAATTTCTGAGTTCCAAAATATACTAAACTTCTTCACAGGAATACATTATTTATTTCATTTTAACAGCTTTCATATACAACCTCCAACTGTGGAAGGAATAATGAACAAAAACATGTTAGGATAAAATATCTAAAGAGCAGAGTGCTCCTGAAGTGTTTGATTTACATCTGAAGGGATTTAGCATCAGCATTTGGAAATCGCAAAAGTCTATATTTCCCTCTCCAAACTCAAATTTTTCAGATTGTAAACCTTTTGGGGATTTATAACAGCTTGCTTTGCAGTGTCTTCTGCATCCCATATGCTAGGGAGATAGGTTTTATTAATATTATTAGAAAATTATAGAGGCCAAAATTTGTGAGCACTGACCCAAATATAGAGGGTACAACCTCAGAATCAAACACATACAAAAAAAGGTACAAATCCAACATGAAAGTAGCTATTTGTACCACAAACAGTAACATAAACAAAAAAACTCCCTCTATAAACATGGGATCACTTTGGCAGTGGTCCTAACTCAGAGAAGAGAACATGACAGTGAAGGTTTCAGAGATGAATGCGGTCACTGTGTGGCATGTAGAAGGCAGCGAGGGAAGGGAAGTAGAGCAACTGAGAAATATTTTTTTCCTTTTCCATAGGTTGGTGGGTTTTTCTCATATCTAAAATATCAAGACCCTATTAGCAAATCTTAGGAGAACTAGCATAATGTCATGTAAGTCTGATATTTAACCTTTACTTATTCTCAGAGCTACATATATCTTTTTGAATAGAGAACGGAAAGCAAGGTTCTGTGACTGCTTTTGCTAAATACTCCTTGCCCAACATGGGCAGATACCCAGCTAAATCTTGTATTCTACCTCCATGAAACAGCCTAACAACGCACCTTCTGCCTGCTCATGTAAAAGAGAACTGCTGTTATATGCATCAAAGCTTTAGAGAGCAAAAAAAAATCTAGTGCATTTAGGAAACAGTGAGCTACCAGCTGTAGGCAGTTCTCTCTCACTAACGCAGCACCAGTGGTACATCACCACAGTGTGTGCAATGGCTTAGCTGCAGCACCAGCAATGATATATGCAGGAGAGCTTTTATGACTTTCAGGTCGCATCAATCACGGCTAATGAGACATCTATTTAAAATTAAATATCCTTCACATAAATTAATATCCTAATAAAGTGTAAACACTTCAGAGTGTTTACAATAACTGTATTATTGTACAAAAAAATTAAACTCTTGTAAAAGGAATAAAATAACTGAATTTCATGATGTTGTTGATGTTCAATATTTCCAAAATAACAAAACTGATACTTCAACCTACTTTTGAGAAGTCTTTGAAATCAAGAGCTGCCACTACCTAAAAAGTAAAATTTTTTGCTCTTCTCCAAGAAAATTACATAGCAAAACACAAATTTTAATTTTTACCTTTTGACTGAATACATGACCCACCAATTAAATGCAATATTTCTTGTCAATTACCACAGCTGCTGTTGTAGAACCTTTCACTCTTTGCTATAGCTAAAAAAACAAAGCAACAGGAAAAACTGTGAGCTCTGAAGAGGAAATGCAGTATCATTTTCTTATTGTTATCCAGAATGACATAGGATAGATGTGGAAAATCATCTTTGACTTTTTCCAGATGTCCATGGAACTGTATCAGCATTCCAGCTTTGTTTTAGGTGGATGTATGTTCTGTGAACTTCCTTGCTCAGGATTTTCTTTTTTATCATATATAAGAGAATTTTGACAATGTTTCAGTGGGGACATGAAAAGTCATAAAAATAATTTAAAAATTCATGTATCATAGGTGTTGTGTAATCTAACTTGTGGAAAGGCTATTGAGAGAACAGGATGGTAATGAAAAGGTGCTATTTTCACTCTCAAGGCAATGCAGTTTCATGAGCTGAAATTCATTTTGGTTGAAAGTCCTCATAAAAATATGATACGATGAGAGTACAGTAGCAGAAGATAGGGCCAGTCCTGCATGGCTGTAGAACTGCTACGCTGGGCAGAACCATGGCTCACACCTATATGCCAACAAGATAAATCTGATCTCAGCCAATCCCAAAAGTTTTCTTTTATGAACTGCCTAAAATTCTTAATGACACTTAGAGGTAGGACTGGAGAGTGAAGGGTTTATTTGAATCAGCGTTGTAACCAAAAAATTATTCCTATATGTCAATTCCCTCCCCCAAATCTTGTTGAGGCAACAGCTGCATGAGTAGTAGCCTCAAGGACTGCAGAAAAGCAAGTCCACCATGGACTCTGAGCTGCTTAACCAGAGACTGGTGGACAATATGCATGTATATCTGCTGACTTCCCCTCTGTGTAGGTAGTTAAGGCTCGGCGGTCGGAAGATATCGCGCTGTACGGAAAGATAGGACCCCCCTCCGGATAGCCAATAGTGTTTAGCTCATGATGT
>JAVJGG010000048.1:2782164-2800398 GCA_035590195.1 Aviceda cuculoides
GGCCCAGCACTGCACACAGTGCTCAAGATGAGGCCGCACCAACGCTGAATACAGCGGGATGATCCCCTCTTTCGACCAGCTGGTCACGCTGTGTTTGATGCACCCCAGGGTGCGGTTTGCCCTCTTGGCTGCCAGGGCTCGCTGATGCCAACCAGGACCCCCAGACCCCTTTCTGCAGGACTGTTCTCCAGCCACTGCTCTCCCAGTTTAAACTTGTGCCTGGCATTACTCCATCCTAGGTGCAGAGCCCAGCATTTCCACTTGTTAAATTTCATCCCATTAATCACTGCCCAATGCTCCAATCTATCTAGATCCCTCTGCAAGGCATCTTGTCCCTCAAGAGAGTCAACAGCACCTCCCGGTTTGGTATCATCAGCAAACCTGCTAATGGTGCATTCAACCCCTGCATCCAGATCGTTGATAAATATACTGAACAAGACTGACCCTAGAATTGAGCCCTGAGAAATGCTGCTGGTGACCGGTCACCAGCCAGATGCAGCCCCATTCACTACAAACAACCCTTTGAGCTCTGCCCTTCAGCCAGCTCTTCACCCAGCGCACCGTAAACCCACTCATCCCACAGTTGGACAACTTGTCCAGACAGATGCTGTGAGGGACAGTTATCAAAAGCCCTACTAACATCCAGAAAAACTACATCCACCTCCTCCCTTTCATCCACTAGACAGGTGACCTTATCATAGAAGGGTATCAAATTAGTTAAACACGGCTTTCCCTTTGTGAGCCCATGTTGACTGTGCCTGATGATTGCATAAATGCCTTTCAACAGTATCCAGTACAAACTTCCCCACAATTTTTTCCAGGAACTGAGGTTAGACTAACAGGTCCGTAGTTCTCTGGGGCTTCCCTCACACCCTTCTTGTAAATTGGAATAACACTGACCAGCTTCCAATAAGCAAGGACCTCCCCGCACTCCCAAGACCTTTGATAAGATGATAAAGAGGGGTCCTGCCATAACATCCGCTAGCTCCTTCAGAACTCTATGGTTTAATTTATTTAAACTCAGGGAGATACTACAGTTCCAGCAAAATCAAAACAAAGTTTAAATTTAAAGGGAAAATCGAACATTTTAGTATATCCAAAACCCCTTAAAGGTGGTATTTGCAGATGGCAAATTGGGAGACAGAATTCAGAACAGTCTTGATAAATAAGACCATTTTGGAAGAAAAAGGGCAAACATAAATTTCCAATATACTCTAAGAATACTCACCTACATAAATATGGGATTAAAAAGATGGTCTATTCTGCAGAAAAGGATTTGTGGGTTACAGTGAATCACAAATAAAGTATGAGAGAATGCTACCATTGCAAAGAGTACCATACAGTAATACATAAACAGGGAGTGCCACTTGCAGACACTTGGGTAAAGGTTATACTTCAGCATGTGCTAGTAAATTCTCAGCTGAAATACTGGTTAGCTTTGGGGACTGAACTTCAAGAAATATTTGGAGCACTTGGAGAAAACAGAAGTAGACCAACAATGGTAACACTAATCTCCTTCCTGGAAAACATGATGCTTGAAGAAAGTATGGAGGGACTAAAGTTAAAGAAAAGAGAATGAGAGAAAAGAGTACATATGACAGACATGGCTGCAGCCTTCAAACACATAACAGGTAACTATAAAGATTAATGGAAAACTTTTCTCCATTTCTGAATAAGGCTGAAGAAGGAACACAGGCTATTTTTACTAATGGGAGAAAAACTTCCCAATGATAAGCATCAGAAAAGACTGTAGAATATTTCCAGTGGGGCACACAGGGCTTAAGAGCAAGACAGACAGCTGTAAAAAAATGCTTTATTAATAGTTTATCCGGGTCTGGATAGGGAAACAGAAAACTCCAGTCTTCCAGTCTACACTTCTGTACTTCTCATTGAGTGAAAAGAGTTGAATAAACATTAACACCCAACTCTAAAATGCAGAGATCATGACACTGTGCAGACAGTATGGGCACAGTGCTGTCCTTTCTCCAGCTATGGCTTAGCACACTGCTGTAGTCAGTTTTTCAAAGCATTATTCATATAGCTGGGGAACAGGAAATACAGTGGAGCTGTGTCACCAAATTCTAAGCAGAAGTACTACCAACGTACTTTCTGGAGCAGGAATTCTGTCTCCTCCTCACCTACACAGTACCATGTATGCACTGGTGCCATTTAATGACAATAATTGATCTTACTGCCTGATCTAGCAAAGGTCTTGGCCTTTTCTGTCCCCTTCATTCACAACAGTCTTTATACCTTCTTTTACTTCTCCTTCAGCACCCTGGGGGTCCAGCATCCATTATGCCAGTATCACATTCCCCTCTTCATTAGCTTCACCTGAAGCTCACGAACTATAGCTGAAAACTAAATGGTGCCAGTTTACCCTGCAAACATATTCAGGCACTGAAATTCAACATCTGAATTCTTCATATTGCTAAACAGTTAAAACAATCTTGGAGCAACTTTGGTCGGCCAACTTTGCCAAACAACTCAGGCACAGTTTGGGAGTTTCTGTGGGACAAATACCATTTCCAACAGGAAACTTCAACCCACCCTCTGCACCCAGAAGGCAAAGAGAGCTTAATGGTGAAGACATGGGTCATCTCACGTCAACTGGCCTTGGTGTCAGAGAGCAAGCTGAGGCACGTTTAATGTACTAGTACAGCCATAGCCATTGTCCTGTGAGGCCCCAAGTAAGGAAACAATTATTAACAGCAGCTAGAATAGAAGCTGTTGCACTCAGCAACTGTTAATAAACAGACAGAAATGGTACGTTCTCTCTGTTTCTTCAGGAGGGGACTCTTCAGGATGAAGTAATTCTATTAATCGGTTCCCACTGTAGACCCTGGCTCCCACCAAAGGAAGAAGAAAAAGCCAGTGGTCGCATCTGTCTTGGGCAGTTAGGAACTCTCTACTCACACAAACAGTGTCTAGCTGATACAATTACTCTAATCTAAGTAAAAATCTCGTATTTTTAGCCGTAAGAATGTTAAACAGATATACGAAAGCAACTAATCTAGTTCACTCAATCAGTAATACACATTTTTGAAAAAAAGAAAATTTAAACTCTGAAGGTCTGATTTGAACCGACAAAGCCCAAGACATTCCAGTTAAAACTGATATTTCATTAACATAATTATGCCTTTTATTTCAAGAAATGGTTTGAATTAAAGGTGAAATGGTAATGCTTGCTCCAGGTTTCCTTAGGATTTTGTTACTTTACATCAAATGCTTTAATTCACATAAGGTTTCTTGTGTTGAATTGTAGTACAACTGTTTACTCAAGTGGCAGCAGCATACTCTGTGATAAATTAAATGGACATTTATCAAAGGAAAGTTGACAGGTTTAAATGTTAAATGTAAGCATTGCAAGACAAGTACAAATAGTGTCTACCTGAAGGTTACACATCCAAATTACCGGATAGATATTTTAATTAACTTCTGCACAATAAAAAACATTTGCTTCTGAATTATTGAAGAACATTTCCTGAGAGAGGAAGATACAAAACGTCATGCAATGTATTTTTAAGTAGTGTTTACCTATAAATAAAAATTGAAAATCCTTCTTCCCATACAACACAGACAAGAAAGAGACAAGTACTGTTTAGAAACATAAATCTTGGGGTCACGATTTAAAGTTAAGCAAACAAATTAAGAGAGTTCCATCAGACAGAGGCATAACACATGGGTAGAGAGATTCTTCATTACTATATCTCATTTTATTCTTAATACATTGAATTATGATCTAATAACACAAACATATAGCCACTTCAGGTTCTGAGGGAATTTTGAGGAAGCCTAAAAGATGAAGACATACAATAGTCATTGCTAAACAATAAGAACAAAATAGGTGATACGCTTTTCATTTCTTAAATCCATCTAGTCTTCTTGCCCTACTAACAGTAATTCTTAAGGCAACAAGCTGGGAAACAGAAGCAAGCTGCAAACCCACAGGAGCACAATGCTAAGTGCCTTCTCATCAGTGCTTCACCTTAAAAGCCATTGAAGCATCTGGACACTTAAAATGCTAATAAAAACTTAAAGGTTTTACTCACAGTTAAAACCAGGCTCGATAGTTTTTCCAGCTTCAAGACTGTTTATGGTAATCTGAAAGATGATGTGCAGCAGCAGAAATGATAGACTGGTGAAACACAGAGATTTTAATAATCGTCCTGTATGCCCTAAAAGACAAAATATACATACAAATAATTGGTGAATTTCTAAACACTGCTTAAATGCTTCCAGTATAAAACCAGGAAAAATATCCTGACCAAGGATATTTCTACAAGACAGTTCCAGATTACTCATGATTGTCCCTTAAGGGTCAAAATCATAGCAAAAAACATATTTAAGTTGGTTGTGTCTTTGAGTACTCTTTAATCACAAACCCTAATGACTGTCATTACCAATATTTCCTTTTACTTTTTGGATTTAAAAAAAAAAAAAAAAAAAGTTTCTCAAGTCTCCAGATGACAATTTTACATCAATAACAACATCACAATGCTTATCACCACATTACCTGGTACAAAGACAAAATATGGATGCTACTTCCAATCTGGAGAAAATAAAAACTTGATTATCTAATTACTCTTTCCAAAACAAATTACATGGGAGGGGCGGAACAACACCACAAAAGCCTCAGTTTGGCTCAGGAGTATATACATACTTTCAAATGAATGCTTTGCTTTGTGCAGACTGTCCTCTTTCTCCTCCTTTAGAAGTTTTTGAAAATAATTTTCAGTACACACTGAAGAATCCTGTGCCAAGATACACTTTCTCATAGTTGCTCTATAATTTACTGGATATCTATAGCCAAAAGCCAATAGAAAATGTTCGATGAACACTTAGAAAATGCCTTATAAATCCTCTAGGAAACACTCAGCTTAATCACAGGCAGCCAAACTTGCAAGGTATGAATAAATAAAGTAAACCATTAGTATTTCAGAAAATATGCATCTTCAAGAGTAAGTTGTATTGCTGATAAAAGACAACATTAAATATCACCCTACCTTACCTATCTGCAGTAAAAGTTCTATTTCTGAAGTATTTTATACCTAGATTTTACACGACCTGCTCCATGCATTTGAGGGTAATTTTTGTATTTACAGATTAAAAAACCAGCACTGCTGGAATTCTTACCTAAGGCTACAAATAAAGCCAAGGCTATGGAGAGCAGAGCTAGCAGAGTATACCTGGGAAATGTTCACTCTACATGCAGCCTGTTTCATTCTTTCTTAATTCTGTATGTGTCTGTTACGAGCAACTACTAAAAAGAAGATGGCGGTTCATATTCTGTATCTAGCCAGTAAATCAGCTTTTTGCTTCATATTTGCTATAGTTCAAGCATATCACCCATGGCCTGAATGGTAGCTTATAAAGCAAAGAATCAGATAAACATGATTCAACAATTTTAGAAAAAGTTATAGACTATCTCAATCCATTAGACTCAAAACTTTTGTTATATGATCACTATCTTGACTGCAAATTTTGAACACCAAATGCCTATAATGAACTTTCCCCTCCCCCCTTTTTTTAAATAAGAGATTAGACAATTCAAACAAAATATAAAATGACAAGAATGAGCCTATGTAAGAATTTCTGTGATCTCAAAAGTTACATTCACTAGATATGTGCTTTGTATGACCTATTCACTAGTCTTTACTGGTAAGACACCAGCGTCCACACAGAATGCAGACAACCTGGTCTCCAGAGCATTAAAAAAAAAAAAAAAAAAAAAAAAAAGAATAGATTTTAAATTCTTTGGATCAGAGGTCATTTTTTGTTCCTCTTCTACAGAGGCTGGCCTGGTGTCCTGGCTTAGGACAACAACCTCTAAGCGCTATAAAAGCATAAGTAACAAAAAACCTCATATTTTCAAAATCATTAAAAGAATGAATATATCATAAGCTGCATGTTATTAAATCATTTGTTAAATGTGATGTCATATGTAATGCAATCCAAGGACTGCTAGCTTTTACAATTTTTTGGCAAGTTTCAGTATTTGGTGGTTTGTTCCTGCATTAACAGATCCCATGCTCATGGTATTATGTGAGCTGCATGTTCAGAATATACTAAAAAATTACGTATCTCAAAGCTGAAGACAAACGGTTTAACAACACAAACTCCACGGACTTAATAGCTGAGTTAAAATATACAGATTTTAAAGACAGCCTGGTAATTTCTGAAGTTCTGAGTCACAAATTCTCGTCAGTGCTCAGGAGTTAACAATTCAATAGAAATCAATCACTGAACTTTTCATACGGAAGTGGATTTGGAAGGGATTTTCTGATAGAACTGTTTCAGTCAGCCTCCAAAGGAGAAAAAATGCAATACAATTAGCACACATTCATTTCCCAAACTGACTCCACATAAAGAAATAAAACTGTTAAAAAGCTTGGGTCCATCTTTCACTATTTCAATGGCCATGTCTCTCCAAAATTTATCTAAATTTTAGACTTAATTTTTTAAAGCTTGAAAACAAACAAATTTGAATTGTAGATTGAACAAAGCATTTCTTTACCAAAACCTTAACTTTTCCAATTGTCTTCCTTTTAGGAACTGTAGAAAATGTTGAAAATATATTTCTCAAAATGCTGAAATGTTGAAAAAAGATCTCTTCCTGCACAAAGCTAGGGAAAATTTTAAAGGACTATTAACACCCAAGATAATAAATAGTCTCTCAGTGTACTGGTAAATATGGCAGGGGAAACGCACAGCTGGAAGGCAGCTAGACATGGGCAGTGCAGGTTACAGCATTCCTCAAGGGCTGTTTCCTTCATGGCCATCAGTGGGACAGGACCACCATCAATGCTACTGAGAAGCCCTTTGCCTGCACCACATTCAGCTGTGCTAGTAGAAACTAGACACAAGAAATATTTGGAGAAAACTAAGAAATGCTATGCCCCTGATTTCAAAAGTTTTGGAGAGACATCAACAACTTGGGAGAAATGGGAGTACTAAAAATCAGTGAATTACTGGATACATAATTTATGCCAAGAAAGAAGTGACAGATTTGGATAAGTGATGAGTTTCAATTTATAGTGGGGTTTGGATAAATCCATTTGACCGAATTTTAACTTACTTTTTTTTTCTTTCAACTGGAAACAGTTCTAAACTGCACAAAGAAAATATTAACTCTATGTGTACAGAACTGAGATGGTGAGAAAAGAGACAGCTGAAATTAAACTCCTGAAATAAAACAGAGCTTCTTACAATGAAGAAGAAAGATTTTTGTCATACTTCTTTAATTTTCATTTATTCTAATTCACTCACAGTTACAACATGCGTGGACAGAACAGACACACAAGAGGACATTGCCCCAGCGCACACTGGAAATCACAACACCGATTCGTTAATTCTGTCTTAGATGTATAGACGTGTGTATGTCCATTAAGGCTAGAATAAGAAAAATCTTCCGGCAAAACACCTGGGTTTGTAGCTTGTATGCTGAGTTCTGATTTTACTCACACCAGCATGGTGCCACCAGCTTCAGCAAACTGTGGGGGGTGGAAAGGAGAGAGCAGAACTGGCCTGAAAGACTAAGAATAGTGGGTTTGCTTTCACGTGCAGTGTGTCGTTCCTAATGGCACCTAGTGGGACCAAAAACTGGCATATAGCTTTAGAAACATACCCTGGTGTGTCCTGGAAACAGACAGGGAGGCTGCTCCAGGTCCCCTGTCCCTCCAGACAGCTCTTGGGAAAGGTCTTTCTCCCCTCCCATCAAGCCTACAGGAAGCTGGTCAGGATGCAAAGGCTTCATTACCCTCTTTTTCTCCAGCCCAGCTGCAACTCTAAACTGGACTCAAGAGGGCCAAAAGCTTTTCACACATGGCAGAGGAATCCATTTCTTATTTTTCAAAGGTAATTCCAGCCAAGAGCCGGATTAGTGATGGCATGTCCCCCCCAGCCACAGGCATGTAACCTCAGTACAACTAACTATTTGAATGTGTCCGACTAGGACTGCTGCTTTCAACAAACACATGCGCCTCCTGACTGCCTACATCAAGACTGTATGCAAAGGTGGAGCCTGCTGCCCACTTCGTTTCCAACACAGAAAAACAGTACATGCATGTTTAGAAAGGCAGTTCTGTGATCTTTTCTGACCCTTTTCCCTCCAAACAGCAGAGCATGTCAGATTTCAAATTTTTTTGTATGCCTGGAACTTCCCAAGAGCTTCTTCCAAAGGGGTGTGCTAATAGGACATCGGATAACTGAATGGCCAATTGTCACTGAGACCTGCTTTAAAATCACATATATTAGCTTTTAAAATGTAATCTGACCACAAGACTTAGGCTACTGCAAAGAGTCTCAACATATCATATGGTATCACATCACACTGTATTTCCAGTTCCTTGCAAGGTGCATTTTCATTCCACACTACTTTTTTTCTCTTTCTGACCTATTGGATGGGGCACAACAAAAAATTAGTTGAGTCTCTGCCAAAGTTAATAGTACTGCATAAAGTTAATAATAATAATACAATTTATCCCAATTTTTTAATAAGAAGTACTAAGCATCTATATGCAGAAGGTGATAAGTTCAAAGGGTCAGTATCCATTCTGCATGCCATAATGGTATCAGGAAAAGGAAAACAGAGGATGAAAATAATGGATTCTAAAAATTAAAGACCATTTACTATTCCAACAGTGTAATCCTTTCATCATAATCATATGTATGCTTCATGGTTTCACCTAAAAAGTAGATTTAAGAGTGTTTAGGTGCCTTATTTGAAGCTTTTACTGCTTTGCGGTGGGATTTGTTGCTAAATGTTACCTTATTGTTGCATTTTCTGAAGTCAGTTGGGGTTTGGATAATTCTAACACCTCTTTAGCCATACATTGTACCCCAAACTGCTGCAACACTTTCAATTCTACTTCAACAGTTTTGCTTGGGAATTTTTTTTACACAACACTTTTTATTCAGATCACAGCAGGTGAAATACCAAAGCACATTTCATTTTTTACATAATCTTTGATAGCATACAGTGAGTGATAAACATTAATGTGCATTTATGTCCTGAACTAGTGACACTTCAGTTAATAAACATACTCTGTATCAGCCATTCAGGATTTATTTTTTGAATAATCCTTCTCTTCAGTAAGTGACAAACATAGAACCAAAGAGCTCTGGGGATGAGGCTTGGTTGCAGTAAACTTCTACAGCACAGATGAGGTCAGTCCCACAGAATTTGTTTCAGCTAGAAATCTTAAAATCTTTACTTCTTGACTTTCCATCAGGAAACCTAACATCACCTCAGAACCTAGCTGGAACCAGGGTCCCAAGACTTTCATCTCCTGCTCCACGGCTCCAAATAGGAGTCTGTTAACATCATCTATACTGTAGATCGGGACAGCTGGGGGCAGGAAGTTAAGAAAACATTTAATTCAAAACATCTGTCCTTTGGAAAAATGTGGAAGTTTGGGGGTCATATGATCTGCCAGAAAAAAAAAAAAAGTATCATAATTTCCCAAATAAAAGAAATCGCATCTTTGGTCAGCTCTGTTTTAAGTGCCTCAAGATACCACAACTAACTTACTGAGATAAATGCAAGAAAAGAGTTCTGATTTGAAGTTGGCTTCTGTCAAAGTTTCAGACGTGATAAAAAAATAAG
Organism: Aviceda cuculoides; assembly: GCA_035590195.1. Taxonomy (NCBI): domain Eukaryota; kingdom Metazoa; phylum Chordata; class Aves; order Accipitriformes; family Accipitridae; genus Aviceda; species Aviceda cuculoides. Next base: position 2,791,772 of record JAVJGG010000048.1, read on the forward strand.
AGTTGGTTCCAGCTAACCACCAGAATAATGTCATCACTGAGACCAGCACGAACATCTGCCACTTTGGCCACAAGTGTCAATGTAGGTTCACATATTTAAATGCATACACAGATGAAAGTTTATAAGCATGAAATAAGTGCTGATATATCCATCTTCCATTTGCCAGGAAAACCTGGTATTTCAGTATGGCCAATCAGCAATAGTGAAGAATATGGGCCAGTCCCCTTTCCTGAATTCATCAGTACTACTGTACACTAATTGATGCTTAACACAGCAGGACACCTCCCGATGACCATGGAAGATGAGGGAGGGGTTCAAATATGAGTTCTAAACTCAGCTGAGATTTTCAGTGGTGACTACAGGGTTAAACTTGCAAGGCACAGATCAATTTAGCCCTGTCCAAGAAAGCACTTAAGCACATACATATCTTTGAGGACATGAACAGGGACTGAAGGGCTCTCAATGTTGCATAAAAGGTTCATAAAATAAGACTGACTGCTTCACTGCTAGGGTATTGATACTTGATATGACCCAGCCTTAAAGCACACAGCTTGCAAGTCAGTGGAAGTGAAATCCTTTTAGATACCTCTCCACTAGCCACTGTTCAAATTGGTGCTCTGCAAAGGCTAATTTTCTCTATTTCTCCCTACAGTTACAATGTGTACTTATGTCCAAGTGTACAGGGTAGGCATAACCTCAGCATTTTCAAATCTTCCTTGTGCACTTTCAGAGGTGCAGAGAGACAGTACCCTCCAGTTTCAGGTTCTGTAAGAATGATGCTACATGTTTGCTAGTGCCAGTTACATCTATTTTTAAACAATCTCTCCCAGATATGAAATATCTGTAGTATTTCTACACACAGAGTAGAGCTATGCTTAGAGGTTTGGCCTCTTGAGTGTTGAAACACAATGGGACAAAGCTATGAACAAAGGATAGAGGAAGGCAATCATTTGGAAGGACTATACTAAGAATAAAATTTGTGCCTTGTACACTGTATATTGTGTAATGGCAAGCCATTGATCCGCCAAGTAAAGTAACTGCATATTGGCTCCTATTCACTAGGTCTTCCAAGTAACTTCTTAAGTAGACTCAAAAAAGATAATGCTTAAATCATCCTGAAGCTGCCAGGAATTATTTTAATGGTTAAAAAAGTGCTATTATTTTCTACCCAAAATAAAAACAAAACTTACTTCCTCCTTTCTTGAGAGCGCTGCCATCTTTCCACTGCACATTAAGCACAGTTACCAGTACCTCCATATTTAGCCTAATAGAAATTGCGTTAATTTTCTTCTTCTCCCAAAGTGTATCTTACATTTCAACATCATCTTCTACCCAGAGGATTTGAGCTTACTAGAGCCTTAAACAGTGCGCAGACACCACCACTGCAAAAGTACAAACCCACCTGGTTCACTCGCTGGACTTCCAGCAGCAAGACAAAAGTAGACAGCAGTTAGCTAATGCCATGGTCTATTCTGTACCTGCCCAGGCCCAAGCCTTAAAATGTGTGTCCACAAACAACAGCTCAAGATTTCATGCTATTATTTTTGTATGTTTAAAGCTATGTGCTCAAGCAGCCACACTGAAAACCAGAGCAGAGAAGTACAAGATTTCAGATTCAGAATTTCCAGCAAAAGTTTCCCAATGTTTTGTCCATGCTTTCCGGAAAATGCTGATTATTCCTATATGTAGCCAAATGTCACAATCTACAACTGTACCCAATAGAAAATTTTTCTAATGAATTTACAAAAAAGGCATGATTCCTTAATTTCAAGCAACTTTTTGTACTATAATATATTCCTTCACATTTCAAATTATATTATTCCTTAGATCACAAGAACACAAGAATTTGTAACAGTTTATCACAAAATACATAATTACCTAAAAATTTTACATTACTTTTTAAAGCAAAATAAGACACATTGTTCCAGGCTGTGTGTCTGCATGTAAAATGCAGGTTCCTTTATATTCTTCCATATAATGTATTTAATTACATTTCTCTTTCTGTTTCTCTCTCTTTTTAAAATACTACAGAGCTCTAAGAAGGGAAAAAAGTCAGTTTAGAGACAGAAATACTGCAGGAATGCCAACCAGACTTGGGTAAACACAGTCAAATATGTTATGTGTAATTAAAAAAAAACCAAACTGATTTAGAAATGAAAACATAAAGAGACATAAAAAGCACTGCATGGGATAATAAATGCCTACTTACTCTAGCTTCTAGCAGAATTTCCTGTTTTTCCTATAAGTTTTCATGCCCAGAATACTACTAGAACTGAGCTGTATCCTCTGCATCAATAGACAATACCATCATTCAGGCTAGTCATAATCTCTGAATTGCAAGTTTACACAGGCAATTTACCCATTTTGTTAACAAAATATTTTGTCAGACAAGACTCAGAACTTAACCATTCTTTTTTTTTTTTTCCAGATGACACTCATAAGCTTCCATAGCAAACAACAGCTACCTGATGTCTGCTTCTTTATTTGACAGGTGACTGTACCAAGCTAAACACAGGAAATAAATATAATCTCAGATATTAGTGCATACGAACACTGAGCAACTTTTAGCCAGCGCTGTCCTTTCACAAGAGGATTTGAGGCTTTTAATACAGAGTTCCAGTTACTTCCCTCGAGGAATGAGACTCTCCATGTTTGCTGCTAAGAGATAACAGTTATTCTGAATTCAAATTCATTCAGCCGTTATTATCTGTTAGAAGCAGTGCTTGCAACTTACTTTCCTCACTTGTCTGTCATGGTCATAAAGAGCAGGTAACTCTACCCAGTACTAAGCTCCTTCAACAACAGAGAGTCCAAGCGACTCCCAAGTAATGGGAGGTGACAGCAGGTCATGTGTTACAGAGCTGAAACACATTTTTAAAAAAGATCTGTACTTACTAGGAAGTAAGAAACTTTCTCCATTGAATACCTACCCACATATGTTCATAAGCAGCAAACAAATGTGATGCAAGGCAGAGTGAGATGGGAAGGCTAGAAGGCTATGCAAATAAGACCAATATAGCCATGGCAAACCAAACCCTACACCATGATGTTTTCACACAGGAGTAATCCTGTGTAAGTCTGTGTACTGAACTCGCAGTGGAAGCTGGGCTATGAATTTCTACCATTGGCAAAACTTTCCCAAGAAGCTCTAGAGGCTGCCTCAGCTCAGGTAGGAGTCTTGCAGAGTTTAACAACTTTCCAAAGAGTTTGCATTAGTATATCTAGCACAATGTAATGCAGCTCATGACCCAGCTGAAAAGCCCCTGGGCTGAAATGCACTGGTGTTTCAACTTCAACTTTGCATTTCAAAAGCGCAAGCGATCTGAACTGCTAAGCCCTGCTGTCTATGTAAGAGCTGAAGTAACCTATGCAAGGGCATAGTTTCATTCCTTCTTTATCAGGGGCACTTAGGGAAGAAGACAGACAAGATGGAAAAGCAAATTATTTATGGTTCCAAAATTTGGTTCCAAAAGTTTCCTGGCGTTTGAAGAACATATTATGATGCTAGTATGCCACACGGCCATGAAACTTCCTTCTTTCTGAAAAAAAAAAAAATTATTACTTTCAAAAAACCTACTCCAATGAGCAAATGGAAGAGGACCAGATAGCTTCCTATAAACGTTAGTAGTATCCTTTCACCAGAATCAGGTGGTTTTCTAAAGAAAACTTTAGAAAAAGTTTAAAAGAAAACAAACTTCCCAAGAGACTATGTTGTATCTTCTGTAAAATTCTGTAGAGAAACAGATTACAGGAGTCAGAGAACCACAGACCAATAAATCTGGCTTGCATTCTTTGCAAATTGGTGAAAACTATAACACAGCTGAGAATAGACAGTTAGGTAAGGACCATACACTGAGGAGTCATCCCGGTAGTTACTGTCAAAGATGGTCATGTTTAGCAGACCTTAGAATTCTTCATGGAAGCCACAGAATATGTGTATAAGGATATTTTAGATGACATTATAGCAAACTTAGTTTTCAATAAACTTCTGGTGACTATTTCAGAAGAACAAACTTCTGTCAAAGGCTCTTACAGGAAATGATGTCTCATGGGAATGGAGGAAATGTCATCTTGGGACATACCAGCTCTGGCTGATGGTAACTTTTGATTTATCTCCCAGTCCAGTTGCAACAGGTTCAGAACAAAAATACTTTTTTTTTTGCATATTAACAACAGAATTCATCATATTTGCTACATTCTGCCTAGTACTCATGTGTGGAATTAAACGGATGTAGATGTACTGCTTTTGGCTGGGATAGAGCTGATTTTCTTCACAGTAGCTTGTTTGTGGCTATGTTTTGGATTTGTGCTGAAAACAGTGTTGATAATACAGGGATGTTTTCGTTACTGCTGAGCAGTGCTTGCACAGAGCCAAGGCCTTTTCTGCTTCTCACCCCACCCCACCAGCGAGGAGGCTGGGGGGGGCACAAGCAGTTGGGAGGGAACACAGCTGGGACAGCTGACCCCAACTGACCCAAGGGATATCCCAGAACATATGATGTCATGCTCAGCCTATAAAGCTGGGGGAAGAAGAAGGAAGGGGGAGAGACATTGGGAATGATGGTGTTTGTCTTCCCAAGTCACCATTAGGCATGATGAAGCCCTGCTTTCCTGGAGATGGCTGAACACCTGCCTGCCCATGGGAAGTGGGGACTGAATTCCTTGCTTTGCTTTGCTTGTGGCTTTTGCTTCCCTTATTACACTGTCTTCATCTCAACCTACGAGTTTTCTCACTTTTACCCTTCTGATTCTCTACCCCATTCCACTGGGGGAAAGAGAGCAAGTGGCTGTGTGGTGCTTAGTTGCTGGTAGGGCTTAAACCACTACCATCTCTGAACTTGCCCCTCAGGCTGGACAAAACTTAGCAAATCTCTTCAGGGTGTCCTGCAGTACCTAGACAAATCCTCTGAAAGGCTCCAGGTTACAGTGGAAAAGGCTTTCTTCAGGTGTCTAAGAGGAAATGTAGAATTGTTTGAGGAAATGGGGAGCACAAAGCTGCATCCAGAGCTCTCTCTTCAAATGAGGCTGTGGTGTGGGATGAAGGAGCCCAAGGAATTGGGGTCTATGGAAAGCAATTTATTTTACACATTTTATAGGTGCTCTCTGAAAACGGAATTGATTTTCTTAGACTCCTTTATGATGCTTTGTCAGAAAAATCTGGGTATCATGAAATACTAAAGGGTTTAGCTTCCAGAACTTTCAACGCATTCAAATTTTATTATCTTCATTTCAGAGGTAATGCATAACAGGATCGAAACTGGAGAGTATTAAAAATAGATTCTCAGTCAATCAAGTTTACAAGCCAAAAAAATGAGGCAGCATCCATCATTTCACCAACACCCCGCCTCCCAAACAAAAACTCAATACAAATTTGGCAGTTGTTTTCTGTTGGATCCATTTGTTTTGCAGATTTATGATAACCTGTAGTGCTGACCTCTGCAATAAATGAAGTCAGTAGCTCTGCATTTAGCTTTGTGTAACATTGCTACTACTCCTAATTCTGGAAAGTCAGCTAGTGATTGCATAGAAGCTGACAGAGAAGAGTTTACAGGAAGATGATGATCTTCTGATTAAAACCAGAACAGCTTCCATACATGTAGAGGAAATAAATTAACGTTCTGACACTTCATAACCAACACCTAACAATGCAAGCTTCACTATTATTTAAAGAGTGTCCCCTCCACCCACCCACCCCCCGCTGACCACTAGCTATGAGAGCCTGGATAGAAAAGCCTAGAAGGTATTATGCTTCAGCAAGTTTATCACCCTAGCTAATCATGAAGAATTTCAATCCTACCCCCAGTGAGCTATATGTTATTGGATAAATAACATTTCACCTTTCTGTTAAAAGAGGGATAGCTGCATCTTATGCTTATCTGCTGTTACACTTATAGCAAGAGGTAGGTGCTAACTTCTACTATGCATCACAATGTGTGTGTGCTGGCCTTGCCAAAGTGAGTATGCAGCGGTGAGACTGAACTGCTGTGCAGTAACAAGTCTTATGAGATCTGCTGGCCAAATCCTCGTACACTCAAGCTGTTTTACCAAGGACAAAACAGATCCCAGTGGGTTGTTTGCCCTTATCTAGGCTACGGAATCTGCACACGTTATCTGTATGGAAACAGCAAAGAGGAGGCAAAGTAGCAAGCTATTCTGCAGCTGGTAGATGATCACAAGAGAAAATCTGTCCTGTGATTTCCCATGATGAAAAATTTTTCTAAAACATATGAAATTATCTGTACCAAAGATTCCTGAGATCTACTGTTATAGAAACACGGGCTTACCATAAGAGTTCAGAACTCTGTCCCACCTAGTGAGATATTCTGATCTTGAGTGTGACCACAGTCAGGTGCCTCAAGCAATGAGTCAAAAAACTCTGTATCGATTGAAAATAAAGTAAACACTCATTTCTTACAAAGCGTGAATACTTCAGATATAAATCTCTAAACTTGCATTGTTTTGCAAAAGTACCGTTAAGATCACAGACTTGCACAAGAGTAGTAGTGAATTCTCAGGTAAACACATAGAAAACACAATTTTTTTGTTTGTTTGTTGTGTTTTGTTTTCAAGACATGCTGTTAGAAAATGGTCTTGGTTCAGTCCTTTAAAAACGATTACTTGAGTATTTAAAGAATGACATTGGAAACATTTTGTGCTGTATCCAAAATATATGGAAAAGTGCTCATCTTTTCACTTCGAAAATATCTGTTATTCTTCCACTCTACATTTAAGTTTTCCAATAATACCATAAAGTAAAAAAAATTCCAACATTTTATTTTTTTAAGTTTTATTCTTTTTCTCCTTTTCTTTAACAGCCCATTATCTCTAAGTTACCTTACAGTTTTGATGGATAATGAAAACAGTAATATTCTCTATTCCAAAAGACAGGCATTTGCATAACTGATTTATTAAAACATGCTGAAGCAATTGGCATTGTAAAATATTATGAGTGCTAAAAGTGCTTTTTTCATTAATCACTGTAAATGGTTCTGACATTTTTTAAGGGCCAATTTTATGTGGAAATTATCCAAACCCTTTGGGTAATATGATTTGTTATTTAAAACCTCTTAACATGGAGTGGTGATACTACTTCAATTTGTTTCAAGAGAGAATTATATAGCCTTTTGGGGGAGAACAATAACCATATCTAAAGAAAGCATTTATTGAATTTAAACATTTTTTGTTATATTTGTTATCAGTAACTAACGTTATGATTGTGCTTTTCTGTGTAGAAGTACAATTTTTATGGTAAAAATGAGTAAAGGATCAACCTTTCATTTCAAATATTTATTTTAATAACTTATTAACACATAATGGATTTTAACAAGTCTGAGATGTTCCATGGTTTTGTGAAAGAAAAATAGAGAATTTTTACTCACTTCCTTACTACCACAGCACTTTGAAAATTTCACTCATACACTCAATTTTTTTCATATACCTTAACTTTCCTCCTTAATTTTCCTCCCAGAAAACAAACCTATACATTTCAATGTTGTTAAATTATAAAAATTTTTATTGTTTGAAACAAGTAGTTCACATCAACTAAATTTCCTATGGGAATTATCTTTTCTGTTCACCATGAAGTAGAATTTTTCGGTTCTTTAAGAAAGGTAAGGGTAATTACACATCTTACCTGCAAAATGTCCTGGTCTTGCCTACTGAAACTGAATATTCTTTCAATAATTTCAACCCAGATGACTTCATGAATCTGCCTACTGAAAAAGTCTAAAATGTGCATTCATATTTCCCTCAAAGGCTGGTAAGCAGGAAAGGTCTGATCTTGTCCGATCAATCAAAGTGCCAGCATAGGTGGCCTCGTAAGGCTAATAAGCAGAATGTTTGAAAGGATTTGAGAGTGTAAAGATGATAGTTTTAGTTCATCATGCTGCTTTCCTTACAGCACCGAGTGGTAAGCATTATCTGTGTACTGCATTTCTCACGTCTGAGTGGTTTTTCTTCCTGAGGCTTCTGAAGTGAGGGTCTGGGGATAACGAAAATATCACTGAAAGCAAGTGAGCAGAAAACAGAAAATGAGCTTTTCAGAATAGGTTCCATGGTCCAACTTCATCTTCTCACTGAAGGAGCACTGATGCTTTCCTTGACAATCTGACCTTTGTTTACTTTCTCAAAGTTTTCTGCCTACTCTTCAGACTCAGTTTTAGAAGAAACCCAAGACCACACTGGCTTGCTTGTGCAAGGCTCTATTCTCCTTTTCCTTCAGTCCCTGCTATGATAGAATCCGTTGTTTTGTTGTGGCCATGTGACTCCAGGCTGTCTCTGTGTAGGTACAGTAAATGAAAAAGGTAGACAATGTGAATTAATTATTTTACATTAAAAAATACCTTTGGCAACAACAATCAAGATCAAGCTTTCATGAAAACTGACAGTTGAGAAAACTTTTTTTTGTTTGTAAATAATTGGATGGTTTTCTTCTATTGTAGCTGTTCTCTTGCACAGTCCAAGATTATTAACACTTCAGACTATTTGTGTATACATCACTGTGCTGGTTTTGGCTGGGGTAGAGTTAATTTTTTCCATAGTATGGGACTCTGTTTTGGATTTGTGCTGAAAACAGTGTTGATAACACAGGGATGTTTTCGTTACTGCTGAGCAGGGCTTACCCAGAG
>JAVJGG010000048.1:2800498-2862160 GCA_035590195.1 Aviceda cuculoides
CGAGGATTGTGTTTTGGTGCTTCATCAACCAAGGTGTTTTGCTGTACTTCAATTGTCTTCCGTAATATTCCAAATAAATTCTGAATTGTTTGAGCCAAACTTTTGCAAACTGTAGCTATTTAAGTAATAAGTATTTTTAGCAAATCATTCTTTTATTGTTGGAGGCTATGTGCTTTTGAAGATCTGGCTCTTCATTTTTCCAGCCAATTATTTGGAACAATTCTACTCTCTTCTTCCACTCATTATGAATTCTGGACTTTGACTGTCCTTGGGATGAAATTTTGACTTAATGAATATTATGTAAATGATGTGATGGGTTCCAGATGTTGCTATTACTGCCAAAATCCTACTGTGTTTGGCACTGTTTAGACACACGCAAGCAGCTGTAAACAAAAGACACATAAGAGGCTTTCAATGTTAGGGGTTAGAATTAACACACATGTGCCTGACAGTGTGAACTCTGAGCAGGTACTGCTCCCTTTAGTAAAGACTGAAAATTCTGTAGGTTTCTAGGAGCAGCTAGTATTTTGCTGAATGTAAGCAAGTATCTAAATTTCTGTGGTGTCGAATTGCTCCTGGGAATAGGACAGCCGAACTGAAAGTACCATAATCTGTAGTTCTGCTAAGGTACTGCATGTTTGAAAACAGAGTATTCATGGATAGATGTCAGATATAAAGAAGAATGGAGATGTTCACAAATGGAATATACCTTACTTATAAAACATAAACAAGAAAAAAGTTTAGTTTTATGTTTCTCAATTGAAAAAAAAAAAATCTGTTTGCTTCTCCCTGAGTTTGGTCTTTCCTGCCAGTTAGAGCCAGAAGAAGATGCAAGCCATGCTACTAATCCATGTGTAGAAATCAGGAATACAACTTTCACTTGGGCAGGAGTCTGAAGAACGATTTCACTGCAGGTCTTATATATTGATAGATATTGATAATTGACTGTTTTTGCACAGTTGATAGTTTTACAGAAGTACACTGCTGATTTCCATAGCTTTACAGAACATAACACTAACATGGCTAAGCCTTGTTAGTGTTACCTTGAAGAGATTTCTATGACGGTGATAGTGGAGCCACCTCCAGCCTTTGTACACTTGCAGGAAGACACTCTCAGCCACTTCCCATGCCCTGAACCCATGCTGTTAGAGATGCTGGTTCTCTGTACTGGCTTTGGCTGGGATAGAGTTAATTTTCTTCACAGTAGCTGGTATGGGGCTATGTTTTGGATCTGTCCTGAGAACACTGTTGGTAACACAGGGATGTTTCAGTGAGTGCTGAGCAGTGCTTACACAGAGTCCAGGCCTTTTCTGCTTCTCACCTCACCCCACCAGCGAGGAGGCGGGGGGGGCACAAGAAGTTGGGGGGGGACACAGCTGGGACAGCTGACCCCAGCTGACCACAGGGATATTGCAGACCATATGGTATCATGGGCTAGGGCCCATAAAGCTGGGGGAAGGAGAAGGAAAGAGGGTATGTTTGGAGTGATGGCGTTTGTCTTCCCAAGTCACCATTACGTGTGATGGAGCCCTGCTTTCCTGGAGATGGCTGAACACCTGCCTGCCCATGGGAAGTGGGGAATGAATTCCTTGCTTTGCTTTGCTTGCACACGTGGCTTTTGCTTTACCTATTAAACTGTCTTTAACTCAGCCCAACAGTTTTCTCGCTTTTACCCTTCCGATTCTCTCCTTCATCCCACCAGGGGAAGTGAGTGAGCAACTGTGTGGTGCTTAGCTGCCTACTGGGGTTAAACCACGACAGTAGACTATAAATATACATAAAATCTGCACATCAAGGAACCCATCTATACTTGCAGAAACACTTGATTTCTTCAGAAGAAGAAATCACAACATTTCTCAATATTGCACAAAAGGCTTACACTAAGAAAGAGTGAAGCTCAGTGAAATGCTGAGATCCTAATGACACCACTTGTTTTCCTGCAAATGGTATGAAAAAGCCATTTGTTGGAATGTCCTGCAAACCAAAGCAGAGAACAACTAGATCTGTATTGTCACTATTATATCAATTCCATGTGTGCCTACACAAGAGTTCACCCCTCTTAATCCGTATGTAAAAACATAGCTGTCATATTGTCTATCATGTATATCATCTACCTATTCTAGGTAGATCAGACAAAGGAATTTTGCACAAATAATCCATTACTTTCAACTCCAAAATGTTTATTATGAAGTTTCCTTGATAAGCCTACAGGTCAAGTCCATAAATCAGCTATCACATTTCCATATGAAGATACTCGCAGTTATTTTTCACCCTATTATATGCATCCTTTGTTTTCCATAGTGGAAAAAGGTGGCCAACATTATATTAAGTTGAGTCCTTGCTAGTAAAGTATCTTTCAGATAAGCGTATAGTTAAGTAATGAATGAACGGTGATGCCTTCCTTTCCTAGGATGGTTGCTACCATGGGCCAGGCATTTGGTGGCAGCAGTCCAAATACTTACAGGCTAAAAGATAGAATCCATACCAGGTATTGGCACTCTGAAATCTTAAACTGCTTCTGTGAACAAAATGAATACTTGATACTACGAACACAGGTAAGAAAAGGTCAAGAATTGCATATTACTACACAAATCTGGGAGGAAGAAGTTTACTGGTTTTTAATTACCCTCTTAATGTAAAGGCTATGAACAGAGATCCAGATTTAACAAGTCCAAGACTAGAAGAGGAAAATTATCCCTCTGAACTTTCAGAATTATTTTTAAGCAGTTGGAAGGAGTTCAATTTCTGATGAAAAAAAAACTCGTGAAAAGGAAACTAAAAAGAGTGAGATGTCAAGGGGAAAAAACAAAAATCCAACAGTGGAACTGACTAGTAATCTGGAATCTCCATCATCCTACAGTCCACTATTAAAATATTAGAAACTGTGAACATAAAAGAAGCTAAGAACGTCTGTATGTACATTGTTACAAACCAGAAGTCCATTCTCACCAGTAACCAGTAGCGGCCATAAGCAGATGTCTAGGGAAGCATACAAGAAGATTAATACTCCCTCCAGGCCTCCAACCTTTTTCAGACTGCTTGAACCAGATCTGTTTGGTAAATTTCCCCTCCATGAACTCTCCCAGTGTTACTCTCAGCCATGTGAATTTTCAGCATACACAATATCCTGCAGCAGGAATTGCCAAAGATCAACTGCTCACGTATGAACAACATCCTTTTGCTTGTTCCCAGTTCTCACCTTATGAGACAAAGAGAACAATTGGTCACTGTCCATCCTTTCCCCATCACTCATGATTTTGTACCTCTCAGACAGTCTTTCACTTCCATCTTTTCCCAGCTAGAGCCCTAGCATACTTCTCTGTTCCTCAGACACTGCTGCACATACTGCAGTTATCCCCATCAACCACCTCTGAATTCTTTTCCGGTTCTACTACATTCTGTTTAGGGTAGGACACCACTGCCACTACAAAATACAGGCATATCATGGCTTTATACAGCACTACAACGTTGTTCCATTTTGTTCTCTGTTTTATTCCTTTATGTTCACATTTCTTTTTTCAACCTCTGCTGAGGCTCTGAACTAATGTTTTCACGAACATATGTATGACAAGCCCTGGATTGCATTCCTAAGGGACAATGTCAGCTCAGTGACCACTGTGATACTATGTGTGATTATTTCTTTTTTTAAACTTTACCTTTATATACAGTTGTCCCACAAGAAGACAAGTGGGGTAAAAGGAAACCAGCACACTCACTGACTGAAGGGATCATCTTTTTTTCTGCAGAGATGCAGCTGAATGTATAGAGGTTACCAGATGCATGCCCTTTTAAACATGTGATAGTTATTTGGAAATTCCACCAATCTCCACTGTGGGAAACACCCTACATAATTCTCTTGTCACATCAGACACTTTCAAAGACTGTAAGTTTTATCTGCTTGCTTCTGAATAAATAAGTTCTCCCAAAACACAATTTATCTATTCTAGTGCCTGGAATCTATAGTGAGGAAGACTGCCTAACACTGAGTCAAGTTTGTCACAGACCAACTTATTTCATCCACACATCAAAAACTACCTGAAGGAAAGTACGTGCAGTCTTCAAAGGTAAATACTTGAGTTCTTCTCTGTAGCCTTGTGGGATTTTATCAAGGTTTTTCAAAATAGTTATATTTGTCCATTAAGAATAACCAATTACCAAGCATTCACTGTAAGACGCCGGCTGAGTAATGCTCGTGTCCAACTAGATCTAATATATCTGGCATTTTTTCCTCTGGGGTAGACATAAAAGGATCAGTAGTTTCATTCTTTCACGTACAGCAAAAATTATGGGGATCCTGCAGCCAAATGTAGTAAAACTGCTTCAACACTGAAGCTGAATTTGGCACCTATGCTCTGCACACATGTAGTCCAATTGTTGTCCAAGCGGCATTTCAGGATCCAAGAGGCCTCTGGAGTAGTATATGAGACATCACTGTGATTCAGCTGGGACTTCTCACACATCTGTCTTTCTGGGAGGATTTGGAGTCATCCCCTAGACAACAGTAGGGCCGGTGGGACAACAGCCTCAGACTACTCTCGCAAGAGGCACTAAGGACTGGAATAGAGGACTGCACTATTTACACCTCTTCTTGTGGATACTTGTTAGAAAGGGTTGTGGCTTGAGCACTTTTAAATACTTTTCCCTGTGGTAGGAGATCTAGGTATGGAACAAGAAAACACATATATACAGAGAGTAACAATATGGAAATGGTATGTAAGACGATGGATTGGAATATATGTACTACCATGTTTCACAGGGTATGGTTTTAGCATTCTGCTAAGCAAGGAAGTGCAACAGAACTGCTTGCTGGTTTCCTGGCCTGGATTTTTAAATGACTGCTGAAGTTGCCTTTGCAGAAAAACAAACAAACAAAAAATACAAAGGGAATGTTAAGAGGCATGAAGTGTGGAGATTATGGAATATATGAAGGATGAAGACATTCCTGTGCTCTTCACTACTAATAAAAGTGGTGTCTCAGTTCTCTACCATGGAGTGTGAGCTACAAGCCTTGATCTGGAGAAAGGACCAGAAAACTTGATCTCTACCATTCTCAGAGACGATGCAGGAAGAGGAGCAAAGTATATCTCTAAAGACTACTTAGGTGTTTTTAATCACCCAGAAGGTTATAACACAGTCAAAGAGACTTTGACACTGTAAAATACCAGTTCAAAGCTGCGAAAGTGGCCAAAAGAGCCCTGTGATCCTCTACTTTGTGCCTTTTGTTGAATGTTGAAGGGCACTGGAGGTTTCAGGCACAGTCTTCAAAAGTCCCTGAAAGCCTGAGCTTGGGTCCACAGAATACGTACCTCTCCTATCTCTGCAATTCTAAGAAAAGTGATCAAATAAGAAATAATCTGTGACTGTCAAACCTGGCGATTCGAGTGTGGAAGACGAGAAGAAAGCTCTTGTTTGGCTATATGACCTCTGAATGTCCTCTAAGTCGCCTACATCATTGAAGTAGTGTAATGCCTAATCTGCAGTTAGCATAATCTCATTATCATGACTATTGTTATGACTATCCTGGAAAATACAAGTTTTTTTATTATTAGAAGAGAACAATGAGTTCTCTTAGTACATTTCTAATATGAAAGAAATTGAAACATACAACATGTTCACTTGCATATAGATTGGTCTTTACTTTTTGATAACCTCAAAAATATTGCTATAAAATAATAAACAAAGTTTGCTTTTGACATTATTATGGAGACAAGAATGGACATACTTCAGTATATATGTAAGTGTTGTGTACATGCAGGGGTACACAACACATACTGGCCACATACATATATGCTAAGCAGACAGTCTTTTCTCAGCTTACAGCACTGTTAATAGCTTCACTTGTACACTAAGATAAGAGTATGCAAAATTTATTTTGTAGTTTAGATTCAGCCTTATAAGAAAACACTTGTGCTTCAACAGTTCCAGCATGGCATGTGCCAGACACTGGGAAAGGAAAGATTTTTCTTTGTACAGCATTATCTCTATACCAAAACCAGAAACAAATGTAAATGTCACCTGAATATGTTTCATGTTAATATATGTAACACAAAACCACTTTAAACTTTAGTCTTACTTGAAAATAATTTGCTGGTTTCCATTTTCTTGTACATAATACTTTGCTACTTGTCTGTAAGATTGAAGTAGAAGTGTGTAATTTACAAAGAAGCAACTTGGATTCCAACGCAGTGTTTTGTTGAGTGTATGCTAGATTGAAGTGTCAAAAAAAAATCATACTTCTGTGAATTTTGTGAGATAGTTAAATACTTTTTCAATTGTAACAATGAAGTGCAATAATGAAGGGAAAAATGTGTTTTTGATGTTACACTCCAGCATCCTAACAAACACTGGAGTCCAGTGTTAAAACAAAAAATAGCTGTATGTCTTACAAATATATACTCGTGGTATTAAACACATCTGTATTCAGTACAGAGTCAGTAGCCTAAGCTATTTTCCAGTCAAATTCAGACCTTTTCTTAGTCTACAACATACTAAAAATATTTAATATGAAGTGATGTTCACAAAGCTCACAAAAGTGGAAGTCTGATGCTATTTTTGATTGCCAACATTTAATAATCCAGGCTGAAATTCAAGTTGCTAAAGAAACTTTTACAACACTTGGCAAGAGGGATGAAATGCCACTGTTCAGCTCAAGAAATCAAAAATACAATTATTTGGTTTGAACTTACTAAACCTTAGGTATTTTCTTTGTATTTTTTTCAACATAGTGAAGAATTTCCACTTCAGCAAATATCAACATTTCCTCACAAACAAATCCTGATTTTGTTGCAGCACATATTCCTCCTTTAAAAGTACATTCCAATTAATAACAGTTCACTAGGAATTTTTCATAGAAAGTTATGAAATCACGGAAAGGGAACAGACATTGGAGAAAGAACAGCAACAACACACAGCATTACCAAGCACCCTCTGAAGTGTTAGTGACACTTTAAAGCAGCACTAATTGGCTGTTTTCATACAAGCGTGCGGTTTGTGTAATAGATGACAGCAAGGGCTGCTACAAAGGTTTCAGGGCCATTTGCTGGGGATAACCTCTGGAGCCTCTTCAGGGCTTTTTGCCACATATAGGTGATGCAGCCTTGCAAACCCATGCTAATATAACCATGTTTGTGTTTATACACCACCACGGCAACATTTGATCTCTCTATATAATAGACAGCGCTCTCTGTAATGTGCGTCTGAGCACACTCGTGAGTGCACAGTTACATTAGCATCACTTAAAGTTCATGCTGCCCTACACCTAAAAGGTGGGGCATCAAAAACTAAATAAAACTCCAGCTTGACCCCATTGCAAAAACACTGCACCAGGCACTCCGGAAGGGAGACACACAACCCCTGCCTGCTGCCCGCATCCCCCAGCTCTGGGGGAGATGGACCAGACCAGCCTGGTCTGCCTTAGCATCCCACAAGGGGCACGGAAGCCCTCCCTTGAAAGCTGGGCTCTGCTTCGCTGTCGACACAAGCTGAGTTTCCAGCAGTGCAGAATACAGATATTTCACTCCCTGACCCTCTGCTGATGCCCAACACAAATATTGGGAGCATGACAGCCTGCCATGACAGTAGTTGAACAGCTCTCTGGGTTTCTGCTCTCCTCAGATGCAGGAAGAAGCAGTATTCTCCTTTATTATTATACCACGTTTCCTTGTGTATGTCAACTGTTCCTTAGTTACAGAGAACTGTACTCTTTCCAGACAAGTGTAATGAATCTTCAGAAAAGGAGTAAATTTTATTTATTTTTTTTAAGCATTTTAAAGAAAATCCCAGAAGGAATTAACGTTTTTATTTACAGCCTTGTCTGCTCAGATGTGAACACATTTCTATGTAGCCACCTCATGGCAGCATATCCTAGCCATCTTGTAATGAAATTATTGCAAACATATCAGCAAGACATGATCCCACATATTTAAGTCATTACGGCAAACTTTGGCATGGATCAAAGTACATTAGTTATTTTAATTACAGTTGAGTCAATCTCTATTAGGTATGATTAACATTTGGCCTAACTTTTCTCTGTCCTGAAGCTAAAGGAGCCTCCTTTAAATTTCAAGATTAAACTCATGGTTTTGAGGTTTACATAATTATTACAACTCTGGCTCAACCTTCACACTGACATTATCTCTTCTTTAGGTAAAATAAAAAGAAACCTAGAACAACACAGAAATCACTTTGACCAACATTTGTTTTTTAGACCAAGATAATAACTAATTACTGACACATGGAGGATAACAGATTAAGGAACATGGCAAAAAGTTCGCATTTGCAATATTCTGAAGATGACATTTTTAGACACGCAAAGATGCCTACAGAGGCTTTTCCAGAGAATACTGACAAGAATTTTAGATGTGTTGCAAGATGTTATAGCACGATGCACCTCGACTGGCAATCCTCTACGAAGCACTGCAAGCTCTATGGGACCTTTAGAAAGCATAGGTGGAGACTGAAAAAAAGAACTGAGAGAATTGCACCGACAATACCAGTCTCATGCAGTCACTTCAGTTCTCCAGAATATTTTTTATGTGTGTTTCAGTCCTCACATTTACTTGCCAGGATGCTGTCAAACAATTTTAAGCTTTCTTCCACTGCTGCTGATAGTAAGACACTGGTGTCAAATCACATGCAAAAAGGGAGCACGTCACTTTGGAGACAAACAGGCTCACAGGGTGCCCGACAAGAGGATGCCTAACCCTTGGCAGGGCTGCTGGGCAAGGCATCCCATCCACTGTCAGTGCTCAGGCATCTCCTCTGGGACACCAGAGCATCCATCTCTCTGGTGGCAACGTGTTCGTGTTGAACGGCAACTCAGCTCACCTTCCTCCCTTGCTTAAGGGGACTCATATCCCATTGGCCAGCGCACCACCATCAGAGAGACTGCTGGCTGAACCTGCCCAGATCTCAGGGTCTGTGCAGCTCCAACGGTCAGATGAACTGCACAGTCTGTGATCACAGCTCTCCTTACTTTGCCATGCCATAATCGCTAACCCAACTATCACATCCTGTCATTGTCTTTGAACCTACCAGCTTTTGTCCTTGGGGAGCACAGGGTGAGGGACAAGAATATGTGTCTTTCAATGGCTACAACACTGATGCCAGACAACTCAACCTTGCCAAGACAGATTGCAGAATGCTGCTGGAGATAGTTCACGTACTATGAACTTGAGATACTCGAGGTTAGCTGGCAGCTGGTCAGAGATTTTGAGGAGCCAGTGTTTGTATTTGGACATCTGAAGTGGAGCTTAGGCAGCACTAAGCATGTAATTGCTCCTGCAATTCTACCTACTTGCCCTGACCTCCTTCAGAAATGCCTTGACCCAAGAGTGATCTTTCACTGAGTTCCTTTCAGAGCTACACTCACCTATGGGTATAGCTCTAATGCACAAACTCTTCTGTGAAACAATGAGTCCTGTGGCAGCTTAGAAATTTCTAGAACTGATATATGGACAACAGGGAGGAGGGCAAGATGGAAGTTATTCCATACTGTAAAAAACATTCAGTAATATTTAACTACCACCTGTCTCTCAATCACTCCCAGTCCTCTAAATATTTCCTAAAGACTTACTAAGACCAGTCAGGGAACAGAGGCAGCTCCACATGATCAGCATAATCATTCAAAGGAGCCTCAATGATGAGCACTCAATGAGTGACAAGCCATAAAGCCAAATTCTGAATTCTGAAAATGATAAGCAGCTTTCAGGGACATTTACTGATGTGATCACTGCTCCTCTTCCAAATAAAAACATGTTTAGGAAAACACATCTCTAGGTCCTCATAAGCATCTAGAATAAATACACAGAAGTCTCCTGTAATCGGGAAAGGTCCCAGATGATTACTCTCTGAAGCATTTAGATTCTGCATTATTGAAAGTTTAAATAACATTATTCTTCCTTCAGTAACCTCTGTACCCCTTGAATGGATTTTTATAGATACCATGAACATTCTTACTGTAGTATCACAGTCAGTACAGTAACTGATATCTTACCATAACTGTAGGACTTAATGCATTCAGAAGGGATCCCAGGCCTGACAGCCTAAAGAAGCACACAAGAAACTTAGCAAAGACTCTGGCTGGTGCAAATGTACTACCAGACATGTAAGAGGGTATATGAAGTAACCCGACATGTTGCTGTTAAAAGTTACTAATGTTAACAGTTTAAAGAGAGTCAATACAGAAGCAGGTTGTGAAAAGATTCAAGAAATGCAGCAATTTACTGTGGAGGTGTATTTCAGGTTCAAGGATTGCAGAGACAAGGAGGAAAAACTGCCATGCACATGTATATGTACTTACCTCCTCCACTCCCCAAATTCCAGCAGAACTAATGCAGAATAACCAAACAGCAGGTAAGGACTCTAAGTCATTTTATGATGGGTGAATTAAGTACTAGAAAAAAGTTCTGAATAAAAGCACAGTATTTAAAGAAAAAATGAAGTAAGTAAAAACATATTTGTGCCATGCAGAAGACATGGCATGGTAAATTTAAAGGACCCTTTTTATACCTGGAAATTACAGGCTATTGAACACAGAAGGGAAACATTCTGGAATTTGAAAAATGCTTAAAAGGCCTGAAAACCAGAACAGGTGTTGTCTGCCATCCAAAATTACTTTGAAGAGATGACAGACAATTAAGGGAAACTCTGAGTCATCATCCAGTGTTGCTTGCTTAACCATACAAAAAGACTGAGACATAACACTACCTTATTTTCTACAACTTGAATGCTTTTTCTGTTACTGAAATTTATGATTTTCTGAAAGATAAAACCTCCACACTCTGTAAAATCTGAACACTGTAAATGAAACATAAAGCCACTGGGTTAGGAAACCAGCCAGCCAATCTACAGCGAAGCACCTGAATCTATTAATTTGAGATTTAATGGACACGGCTCTTCCAAAAAAGAATTGCAAGCTAAATGTGAAGGGTGAATGCTTTAGCTGGTGTGAATCAACACTGCTCCACTGAAGTCAGCTGGACTACATTGTTCAAAGAGGCAGAGGATCAATGCTCTGTTTAACATAAACAAGTATTAGGCAAATATTCCCAATTTTCTGCTGAAATTCTACATGCCAGCCAGATTGCATTTCCCACCTCCGGTTCAAGAGTATAAATGAAATGGCTCTGTACTACTTTCTGTTGGTAACGTGAAGGCAACATTTGGCAGAAGGAAGCCTTCTGCAAACATCCAATGTGGGCTTAAAAATATTGTTGCTTTTCTACTGACAAAACTGATTTATCTTTAGCTACCAGATGGACTCAGGAAAGACGGATGAATTCTGTAATGGAGATGGAATGCCCTATTTCTTGTCTGTCTCATTGCCACTCTGTATGCTCCTTTGCTCAGAATTCAATTGGATTACAAAAACAAGGGGAAAACCTTCACAAAAAAACCCCTATTTTTAAGAGTTTGTTTGGTTTTATTTGCAAAGAAGTGTTTCAGTCTGCCTGTCTTTAAACTCCAGGACATTCAAATAAGTGAGAAACTAACTAGGAAATTAGTTTTAAAAGCAAATATGAGATTCATAACTTCAACAACGTTCTTCCTTTCAGAGTCCTAACAGCCTTGCACTGAGCCCTAAAGGAGGTTCATATTCCCACTGGTTAGAAGAATAGCAAAGTGCCTGCTCCCACCATGAACAGCTTGGGAACCAGGAATGGTCCCCATTATCTGCCACCAAAACATCACCTGAGGGTCAGGTTTTGAATTGCACAGGTCCAGTCTTGGCAAAATAACCAACATGTCCAGGAGTGCAAATGATCTAGCTTCTATAGCAAATCTACTAATTAAAAAATATAAAATCTATAACCATCTTATTTTACTGTTGTGCAATAACTACTTAGACGATTAAACGAAAGGTACAAAGTCCTGCAAACACAAGCAGCAGGACAGCAGTGCAGGAAGCTGGACTCGATCTCTAATCCACATCATGACCATGGCAGATAGCAGAGCACCCTGGAACAAGCCAGTCTCTCAACAAGGCAGCAGGAGTAGAGAAAGGATAACTCAAGTGTGTGCTGCTGGTGAGAGCTGACGGTTGCTCTCAATTAACCCCTTCTTTCCAAGAGTTTAGGCACGGCATCTCTGAAAATCTGCCCTTTGTAACTAGCTTAATGCAAGGACAAAAATAAAGTGTGTACGCATTTTTACAGTAGTATTGTTCTGAGGTAGTTAGCAACCTTCTTTCTTTTTCATTAAATGTGCCTTTATCCTCAGCTGCCTGCGTGTTTACAAGCTTCCCTTTCACATTTCCTGTAATGTTCATCACAGGAAAATAACTACCAAGTTCTTTCTTATTCATTGCCTCCCTTGTGAGCCAAAACAGTTTTAACCATTTCCCTAACTGGGACAAACTTAGACTTAGTATTGCTGAGAGTCACCTAGGTATGGCGCACGCATCTGAGCAGGTCACTGACTTCTGACAGCGTTTATCCTCCTGCTTCCTATCCCACTCTCCGTCCTTCCTATTTGAAAGGATGCAGGTTGGGGCTTTGAATACGCCTTTGTGTGTGTAGGCTCCCCGCCTCAGGAAGCAGCATCAGTTTCAGCTGAGGTTTCAAGGCACTATGCTGTGAAAAACCGTACAGTTAAAAATGCACTGTGCTGGTCTACCATTAGGAGGGATTTTATCCTCAGACAAAAATAAAAAACCCAAACAAACCCTGTGCCAAAATACAACACTGTGAAATCAAGGTGGGCTTTGGTTTTAAGTTTCTGTCCTAGGATGGGAGTGGCTGCACAGTCAGCATTCAAACCTAGGTGTTATCGGTCCCACAACAAATATGGAAACACGGCACTGAATTGTCTCCAGAACAGGCAGTCATCCTGAACACTTGCACTACTGGTTTGGTTTTGCTCTACTTTTCCCTAGAGGGGAAAAAAAAGCTGGTGGGGGGGAGGGGTGTTGAGTGGGTAAGATGGGAGGTGATGAGCCTAAACCTCTGCAATGTTTTCAAGAAAACGGTCATGGAATTAGCTGAGGTATTGTTTGCAAAAGGGCTGAAGTTAACTGTCCAGGCTATAGGATGCTGTACCATCTGTCAGGTTCAGACTGTGTCTACCCTCCATAACCACTTTTATATCTTTCTTAAAGCACCAACTGCCTCACAGGGTTTACTATGAGGATCTTCCCTCTGCTTAAAATCCATTAAATACTTTTTCAGACACTACTGTTATTTCCTGTACTACTAAAACACACAAATACATTAATTGGTCAGGCCTGGTTAGTTTAGAAATAATAATTATGTGTTTGGTCTCTGGATGAGAGACTCATATTGATTTTTCGTCATCTGTTGGACATCATTTGTTTGAGTTGGCTATAGTGTGCTAGAAGCGTGACTCATACTCTGAGAGCCAGAGTCTCTCCATAGAGTTAAGTAGCCTCATTCTCTCTCCATTTCTGAAAAAGAATTATTGCCTTGTGACCATGTTTCTCACTGCCTTGTTCAATAAGTTTATTTTTTTTATTGGTCGTAGTATCTTGGGTAAAGTATACAGATTGTAAGGAAAGATACAGACCTCAGTAGCAAAGTCCCTGCTCACATCAAGACAGGCCTAGACTAAAAGAGTTTTTAACCTTAACAGGCAAGGGAGGGACAAAGGAAGAGAGAAACAAAAAGGTTGCTGGCAACATGGTTATAAACTATTAAAGCCATTGTTACAGGAATGATGGATTCATCTTCATCTGCACACCTGTGCTCTTGCTGGAGTTTACCTTCCATTAAAAACAAAAACAAAATAATTCCCCTATCTTGTATTGCCAAAACATATGGCCATATTACCATCACATTTTTTTTGGTCCTTCTTGAACTACACGTAGCACTAGATGATCATGATAAAAAGAAATTCACTTGCTGCGGTTTTACAGGAAGTGAAGGGGGAGATAACTTACTAAGCTAAAATTATCTGTCATCACAAAATAATGTCTCTAGGAGTAAGGAAAGACTTAGATCTGGTTTAATACACCCTTGTACTGCTTGGTTGTGTTCTCCAGTACCTGACAAGGGGCACACTAACTGCAGTCCTCCCAGCAGCCTGGCATTCATAATGCTGAGCCCCATTTGAGAAATGTATTGGCACAGTTCTGCTATAGACAGTACATAACTGATTTCAAACATTGCATAGCTTGAACTTACACGACATCAGGAACATAATTAGAATTTCTGAGTCTATCTGTATGTTCTCCAACATGAAACAACAGACAGTATTATCATTAAGTTAAAGCTTTACAGGAAGAATATTAGGGTTATTTAAATATTTATTTTGGGAGACAGGTTGTGGTTGGGGTTTTTTTATTTGTTTGGGTTTTTAAAATGTATTAACTTGGAGAAGATAGGTAACATCCCAAAAACATTCCTGGTTCACACACTTCCTGTAAACTTGAGCAAACACAGCAATTTTCAGGCCAGGCCAATTTTTTGACTCAATTATATTTGGCTTAAAGTGGAGTTTATAATGAATCCTGGCAACACTTTAACTAAAGAGAGACTATCTCCCATGTATAAGTAAGACTATTTTAAAAGTGAGTCATCTGAAAAATCACCATCCTTGAAATGGGTTGAGGTTCTACAATGAACTTAACATTTTAAGGAACCAATCTGTATTTTAAGGTAAGACCAAGATATCATAAAAATTCAGCTGTTACTGAAGTATCACATAAAATGTAATTTTATTGCACAGCACCATACAGAAAATTTATGCTTGTTTTTAAATGACAATGCTTGTTTATAAATGACACTCCATCTAAAATCTTACCTAGAAATTGCTTATTTTGCATATGTATGCCATTGGCATGTGTCCACACAAACAATTTTATTGTGCTTGCAGAAAAAGAACTTAAAAAGCGAGTGTGAAAGATAAAGCAAATTATTGTGCTGGTATTATTTCAGATTTTCTCAAGAGCTTTTTTTTTTTTTTTTTTTTAATTGTTTCAGATTTTGCAGCTTAAAGTAGAATACAAGCCTACAATAAAGTACTCCATGCATCTGTACTCAGATTAAGTTTTACCACTTTGGTTTTCATATTTGACAAGTTCTAACTAAATATTATCTGAGTTCACTAGGGACCAGATTCTTAATTTTCTCCTTGGACAGATCTGCCATTTAAAAAGTACTGAGAGGTGCTGAAAATTTTTTCCATGAACTTCCCATCTTCTAGTCTCCTCACTCCATGTGAAAGTTTGAAAGAATGGAGTGAAGTAAGGGGACATACGAAAGAATGGTATTAATACACAGCAGACCTAAAAGTGTATCTGTCAGAGATGGAATAGTGTGACCCACTGCATTCTGCAGAATTTCTAGTATTTATCTCTAAACAGCCTATCCAAACTAAGTTCATTTAAAATGCTGGTATCTGATGAGCAAAAGGAGCTGCATATAAGAGATGATACAAAGTAATTCCAGCAGAATTGGTAGAACAAGAGAAATTGAGGCTACACAGATTTCTCTTCTTTAAACATGGGGGAAACATGAAATCTGTCTCCTTCACAAGTACAGAGGGCTCAGGATGAGGCTAAGCCAGAGTGGTTGACGCAAGAGAGGTAAAGCGTTCAGAAGAGGAGTATATGAGAAACAACCTCAAAATACGCCTTGGGCACCAACTCACATCTATCACAAAAATTGGTGGACCTCATGAGTATCAGTCTCACGGGCTACAGCTTCGCAAACATCACTTTACCACAAGTTTGGAAGGCCTAGACATGCTGCTGCAGGGGCACTGGCAGCAGACACCTCTCACAACAGCAGAGGGAATCTTCAGGAAAGATTTTCATCATCAGAAACAAGCGACTGCATCCCCTTCTGCCACATGCTAAGAGACAGACGCATCTTCACATGCAATGTATAAAGCCAATGAATACCCACAATGGTCATAATATAACTTATGAAGAAAGCATTCTCCGAGCACGTGCCAAATGTGTACACTGTTATGTGCATTTTTCAAAAGTCACATTGCTGTTAATATCCAATTTGGTTTCTTTGAGCAGGCTTTTATTGATCTTTAGGACAAATAAAGTATCTGCTCACAACACTTAATGGATAGCATGTGTGTGCATGTGGAAAAATGCTTTTCAAAAACTACCATCTATTTCAGAAAGCAAAAAATGCCAGGGAGCATTCCAAATCATCATGAAAGTTACCAGAATTTTAATAATGCCATATTTCAGAATGAAGCCATATGCATACATACATCCTAAATAAACAGATAAAATGGGGGAAAAAAAACCATATATTTTCCTCATCCTTACACAGTATATTACTTCCATCAGAGCATCCACAAAAGACTTCATCTAGCACCGCAATGAGTTTTATTGCTGAATCTTAATTGTCATTATCCCTCACACATCTAGTTATATCATTTAAGTGAGAGCTACGTACCTAGAAGCAATTAGACAAAGACAGAACCTAAATCCATTTTGAGGCTTCCCAATCTAATACCCTTCTTTTAAGGTATGTTTTAATGAAAAGCAATGCGTTTTGCTGAATAGAGGAGGAAGTCAGTAAAATTTTAAACTTTATTCCTTTGTAAGGCTGTAAGAGACATCTAGATCACTTTATTAATGTAAAGTGGTCTAATGTTTAGCTATAAAAATAATCACTGAAGCACTTTTCAAGCAGTCTGACATGCACAGGAGGGTTTTAGTGTAAATGTGAATTATGGGTACTGAATCACAAATTAGTGTTTTCCTGTAGTAAATCCTGAACCTGGCTTATGTCCGGATTTCCCTGCATCTATTGTAATGGTATCTAGTTTCCAGAATTACCCTATTTATTTCTGTTCTTAATTTCTTTGTCTAGATATACAACAGCATGAGCAAGTACTCATCTAGCCATCCGAGTATTTTCGCGAGAGTAATATTAAGGCAAGTTTTTACACTACCATATACAAAGAGTTTTTCAATATTGTATTAAAATGCCTTTTTGATTTTAAGTCACATTCCAATACCTGACTCCTTCCCACATGCCCAAGAAAAAATTCCCCAAAGGTCACTAAAGAGTGCACATCCTGGAACTGGCTGCCAAACCTCGCCCAAGTTCTTCTTTCATAATCAGGACATTGTCTCCAACCATACATCGGTCATTTCTGTTTTGCAGATTTGGAAAAGGTTAAGCCACCAAATAAAGAAGCTGAGGTTAAAAGTGGATTTCTCTAAATAGTCATATTTTTGTGCTGAAATGAAACTAAAGGCTCACAGAAGAAATCTTCAAGTTTAGGACACAATAGATCATCTTAATAGCGGATAAAGCATATTTGTACTGCCTACATAGTATTTCTCCTGTACATAAACTCTTAGTCTGTTAGGAGAAGCAAAGAAAGCAGCAAAACCTCAAACCAGCTTTTGAGCATAACGAACCTCTATATATCTCTTGTTGATTTAAGCGCACAGTTACCATAAATTACCCTGTATGGCTTGCAAAGTGCTTATGGTGCTGATAAGCACCAGTAGTAGTAGTGAAAAAATGGAATCCATTTTAGAGACTATTCTTTCCAATCATTATTTTCCTGCAGTAGTCAAGCCTATAGCTGCACTTAGTAAGAAGTGGCTTCCCTGGTGCCCACTGATGCTGATGTATTTGGCTCAAGGTTTAGGCTCATCATTAGGGGCATTCAGCTGTAAGGAACAGGTTGCACATTGGTAGCATCAATGACTGTTTTCAAAGTTCCCAGAAAAAGCAAACAATTTCAAACCATGTTGCACACCACTTGGTTTCAGGTCAAGATTGTTGCTGTTTCTGAGTATCAGTGAAGGCCAATTACAGCTTGGCTGACCTACTACAGGAAAACGTCTAGCCAAAACCGATCCCATCCTTGCAAAATGGAGATTTTGCTTTTAGGAATATATCATTCTAAATTCTCTTGGTTATTTATCTGAATGCAGAGATAGCTTGCTTATGAACAGTCAAGCCAAGGATTTTCCAGGCAGTACAATAAAAGATATTATTGTGTAAGACCTTTTAATGCTCTCAATAAAAGGAAATGGAACAACTTGACCCCTAGCTTTTATGCAAATGTATTAGGAGAGATTATCGTCAACCTTCTGTCCATGAACTGCCCAAACTGCTTAACTGCTGCCCAGGTCAGATGTCATATAACTGCAGAGATGTTTAGGAAACACAGCAATGAAGAAGTTGATGAAAACATTCACCAAGACATTAACAGTAGCAAAATATTTCTGGAAAAACAACTATTTTAGATAGTTGCAAGTGATCATGGCTTACACCACTGCCACATACGAATGAGAATTACCAGTCCACTGTTCGGTATCAGTGATTCTGCATTTCCTATCCATCTAATTAAACTTTATTTCAGCAGTCAAGCAAAACTAAACACTACCTCCTTCACCCCCAGCAAAAACCGAAAGAAAAGAAAAAGGGAAAGGGATACAGTTTTAGGAATGATAAAACAGTATTTAAAAGTCTTGCTGATGCTTTCACCTATTTAACGTCTGGCTCGTTTTATTAATGTGAGGTCTCCACCAGGAATTACTTGTTTTCAGAAGATTATTATTGCATTAATGTCAGGATCTGGCAAGTGAAAAAAAAAAAAAAAAAAAAACCACAAAAGCCAAAGACAGTAATAAATCAGTCAGTCTTTGGCTTGTCCTATATCCCAATCAGTCTTTCATGATATTAGATACATTTTAAATGTGGATTTCAATACTTTGCCTGGACCTTGTAACTGTTCTACAGTTAATAGTTTATAACACAGACTGCCATTATCAGGTTACAGTTCCCTTGCTGATGCAACAGTCTTCACAAAACTACTTCCAGTAATAACATTTCTATTTGGCTTACCCTGATCTAGCCCTTTAGCATAATTACTTCTTATCATCAAGTCGATCCAACACCCAAAATTAGCAGCTGATTTGCACATTTTACAGACAAATCAGATGAACTGAAATCCTGGTTTCAGTAGAGTATATTCTTCCCACAGCAGAGGTGGAGGTAGGTGGTGGCCAGGGGATAGCACAAAGGAACGTTGTCTGTGTTGGCCAATGATTTTTAAGAAAACTCTTGAAACTGTTAAAACTACAAGCTTTCGCTGGTTTCACCAACCTTTATACATAGGTTAGAATAAAGACCATGCATAAAAATTACACATTTTTACATTTTAACCAGTCTCTTCTGACCTCTTAACAGATTCCTGGGTATGTTTTCAGTGCCTGTCCATTTGAATAGCAAGTGAATATTCTGTCACTCTGAATACTTTACTTGTTCCACAAAGCATTTACTGGCTTCCTCAATGATGAGCAAATACTCATCAGAGCTCTAGCTACTCAGAAAAGCTGGGGGGGTGGGTGTGGGAAGTGAACTAAAATTGAAAGAGTTGTAGCATCTAAAACTTCTGGATGGGCACAGTTAACTGATTTGAAAATGTCTTGTTGCAGCTTAGCAGAAAACAGTTCCCAAACCACTTAGAGCAATCCAAAATAAACCTCTCAGATATGGAATCAGAGTGTTCACATGGGGATTTACAGATTTAAATCACAAAACAATATCTTTGTTTTGGAGTTGCTTTGGAGCCGAGCTATAGTTTGGGGGTTGAAGTATGGATTCAAGTTAGTGACTTCATAGTTGAGAGTCTAAGGGGTTGGACTCATCTGTGGTGAGCTTTTTGTAAAACTAAATACCATAAACTAAACTAATGTATTATTAAAGGCAACCAGGAGAAAGGTCTTAATGCAAGTGAAACTATCTTATTAATACAAATCCCAGTGCTGTGCATGCTAGCTTGCTCAGTACCTCAAACTTTTATGAAAATCTTACAAAGCCTCCTGATGCTGAGCTAAGTTTCCCCCTCTTGAAACACAATTGCCCCCAGGCTGGAATACAACAGTTATCTTGCAAATCAAAGCAATGCTACACAGTGTTTTATGTCAGAGTTAGAGATTGCCAGATCAACTGAATCTTACTGAGGAAACTCTACAGCAAATAAAGAAAATATAAAAATATCTAGAGTGCTTTAGGAATGGTAAGTTTAAGAATATCTAAACATTCCATTAACTAGTAAGTTGCCAGTAGGTAACATTCAAAAACAAATACTATGTATCAACAGATTGCTCAGATCTCTTGCTCTTGAGTCCTCACGGTTTCCTCTTTGTAGCTCTTTGCAAGATCTTAGTTGTAATTATCAAACTTGAAATCAGACCAATAAATTTAATTAGGAAAAAAGGGCCAATGGCCATACTTACAAGAGAATTGACCACATATTTTTAATAATGTTCAGAAACCTGGTGTAACTTTTTTATTCTAAATTTGCCTCCTTACTAAGGTACTATTTGAATACCACGGAAGACAGCTGATAGACCCAAATTTTGCCTTTAAAACTAACTGGCCTCTAACTTTCTCTCCACTCTTCCATTTCCAGCCCACACACAAAAAACCCCTTGTATTTCAAAATGATGCTGAGGTAACATTGTAAGATATACAGTAGCTGAAGCACAGTACCTCTGGCCTATCCACCGCTCAGCTTTTCTGCCCCTTTGATCTCCAGATCCAGACCACTGCTTCTAAGCAAAGACCCCTGTGAAAACAACTGCACTCCTTCAGTAAGGAACAGACACGTAAGATCTGTATCTCTTCTACATGGCAATTAAGTTTTCCTTTTAAAATTAATTTAAACATTTATTGGTCTAAGCTGCCAGTTTAATTAAACATTTTTTGTTACAACTCCAGAGTTGAAATTCTGGGGCTCCAGAATGCCTATGCCAAAATCCATTCAGCCAAAGCACATTTTTCTGTTCATTGCCAGCTGAGTATATAGAATTTGGCTCTGAAAAATAGGCCAGGACCTGTAACACTGCACCACATGCATATGAAATGACTGAAGGTGCCAGCAATATGTACTGCACACAGCTTGACTTTACAAAATGCATATGTTCAAATCACCAGGTCAAGACTTGGAGTAAACTCCCCAAAATTAAGCCAGAAAGCGATTCCTTTCTGTTGTGGTTACTGTATCTGTTTCTACCGTAGCAGCGCTAGGGTGCACTGAGCATTCCCACAACTGCAATTGAGTCTGATGCCTGTTTGTATGTATGTAAATAAGTGCTCATTCTTACCAGTCCCCACACGCGGTTAAATCAGACACATTTCATCAGTCTGCTTCTCAAGCTAGATTCATCACTATGTACCTCAGAGTTTTCAAACTGGCTGTCACAGAGAAATAGAAAGGAATCATGGCCATAGTAACGTTGTTGCTAAAGAGCTAGGGTATCACTAAAAAAAATACAAAAAATTAAAGAAAATTTATTGATTCATTAGGATCTCTCTCCATGCCAATGTTCACAAGTGATAAATGCAGATGGACACAAGCAATGCAGTCTATTAAAACACCTGATTAAGGGAAACAACAGTGAGGTTAATTTTATCTTCTATCTAGAATCATAGAATGGTTTGGGTTGGAAGGGACCCTTAAAGATCATCTAGTTCCAACCCCTCTGCCATGAGCAGGGACACTTTCCAGTACATCACCTCTGCCCATATTCAAATTCAGAAAAAAGAAGGGTGAGACAAAAGTGATCCTTTTGCATATTTCTGAAAGTTCCTCAGCCCAGAGTATCATGGTGAAAAAAAGGAACAGATAAATACTATGAAAAGAGATTATAATATTGGGAAGAGTTTAAAAAAAGCGATCATCCTCCAACTCACTAATGACTGCCAAGTAGATTTAGACATGATCCAAATACCAAGGTGGAGAGCTGTCCACCAAGAGCACCGGGCACTATAGTCTCAATAATCATTTTAAGTATCATCTCTTTTCTTCAAACAAGACTCATGGGATTAATTATACAGAAGAATAATAAAGACAACTCAATTTAAGGTTTATAAATAGCACTTTCCAGTGCTAACACACACAGGCTTAGCAATGGAAGGTAAATTAACCTGAATTATTGGATTACAGTCATTTCACTCTCCAGACTGAGTGTACCCTGGAGGTATGTTCATGCTGTACACACTGGCTACCCTTAACCTACCACTCACCAGCTGGCCCAGAGGAGCCAGACTCAAGGTCCAGGAGACTAGTTACAAATGCCTACACAAGAGTCACATTTTCAACTCCATTCCCACATTAGACACTTCATCCCCTATCCCTTTGTGATCCTGCGGGGAGGACAGAGTGGATTCCTTTCTATTATTTCTCCATTTACGCAATTCTGCCCACGGTAAACTGTTCTGTAAAGACAGATTAAGCCTCCTAACAGCCCTTCACCCTCTCACACTCCAGTAGCTGCGTCTACAGTGCAAAGCAGGTGCTGTCCTTGTCACTCTCCATGGATTTCCTCTGGAAAAAAACCCACAGCATGTGAGGATGGGAGAGGAGGAAGGAGCTGTGATAGGCTCTAATAGATTTCCCAGGCTGAATGACTGGGGGTGAGGCTGGAGGGATACATCATGAAACCCATTTTCCCACAGTGCGGGCACAACCAGTGGCCACCTTGACGTAGGACAGGCTTCAGCTCTTCTAGATACTGATCCTCAGCAAGCACACATGCTTACACCGCTTTTCTCATAAACTACATCAACTTTTGTTTCACCTGTGAGACACAAAGTAAGCTTTCTTCCTTCAAGCACATGGACAGGAACTAAAAATACATAGAAGAAATATATTATGTGTAGACTGTGGTGTACAAGGCCAACACTGATCCATTCTAGGCAGAGGTCTACTACAGTAGTAGTGCTGCCTAAAATATTTCTGCCTGTGCCTGTTCTCTAATAAATCTTTCATACAGAGATGAAAACTTTTCATGGAAAGTGTCTGCTTTCTTCAGGACATTTTTCACTGAAAGCCAAAATTCCACTGTTTTCACCCTGAAAGTCAAATCCTCATTTTTTGGCCAAAAACATTAAAGCCTTACTAAAAATTTTGGTAATAAAAACCTGACAAGTTTTCTATGCATTGCTTTTTATCACAAAATGGCAGTTTTTCTACGAAGACTGTTCTCATCAGGGTAATATCAGGTACACTCCATAAAAGAGATGTTTGCATGCACATAAATAATTATTTAGCAGACATTGAAGCAAACAATAGATATGTTCACCAGTTTTGTCAGTTCAGTGAAATCTGTTGTGCCCTGTAAATGGTCTCCTGAGAGCAGTACTTTATATGCCATGTTCAACAGATACGGAGACATTCGATGGACATGAGGCCTAACAAATTTTTAAGTAAGTGACTAGAGAATCAGCTAGATGCTCCACTTCACTTGTTCTACCAAGGATAATCCACTGCTATATAGCAAAGGGTAGTGCTTGTGCACCAGGCCCTCATTTTTACTACATAGCCCCTAATCCCAAAGCACTTTTCCTGAGCTGCAACACCTGGCATATTGTCTGAGAAAAAATGTGTATCATGGAATAAAACACTGGAACATCAAACTGCCCCATTTAACAGACAGATTTTTCCACAGAGACAGTATCTAAAAATAATCTAGACTTGTATAAGAAGATCCATGTTAATTAACAGCCCTTGACAAAGAACATCATTTTTCATGTCCAGATTTGCAAAATGGCAATTATTTTTTCTTGTGGCTTAGACTCCAAGCACATGCAGTCTCAGCCTACAGAAGGGGGGGGGGGAAATCACTCCCCCATAGTGCCAGAGTCTGCAAGCTCTCCAGTGAACTGATTTTTTTTTCCCATTGTGAGTTATTTTTTTATGAGGAGAACCAGAGGAAATAACCAAATAATTTTAGAGAGACTGCCTGTTTACACCCAGTTGATGTGACATTCACCTGCTCTGATCCAGCTTTGGCTCCCTAACACCAGCACCACATTCACACACAGATGAAATGCAGACAGTGGTTAGTGGCATGAGACCAGTTTCTAAACTTAGGCACCTGAATTAGCCAGTCTGAATGCGGCTGTATGAAATTAAGTTTCCCAATACCATTTATCAAGTAGATAAGAATTACAAGCTCACAGGTGAAGAAGCTGGATACACAGCACAAGTGCCTTTCCTTTGTGCGCAGTATAGGCCAAGACTAAGGGAAACTTCCACTGTACCCAAAATTCATTTCCACCATCAACACATCAGGAACAAAATGATTGCGGTTCCAGGTTATTTAGGGTAGCAGAACACATCTTGGTTAATGAGAATAAATTTGACTTCTGTCAAATGGTCAAGGAAGTGCCAAACAGCTGTAAAATATATACTATGAATTTCACTAAAAATTGCTAACTTCCACTTAAATATTTTGATTTGATTTCACTATAAATAAATTCACCACTGAAGTGATTTCAGGAAAAAAACAAACAAACAAAAAAACCCCACCACCAAACAGAAAACTACTCAGGTCAGCAGTGAGGTAAGAACTCACTTGAAAAATAAGTTACCTCAATGTAACAGACCAAAGACAGTCACTGTCGATCAATATACCAAACAAGTGGATAGTAAAATGAGATAATTAGTGGTGGAATTCAAAATGCTCAAAAACATAATTACTCAGGAAAATGGAATGGCTCCAGTGGTCTGCCATAAAGTTGTATAGCAACCTTCCTGTCTTCAAGGATTAATTTAATAGCTAAGGTTAATACCATTTTTCAGGTTTTTTTGGTATAGAAATCTCAGTTTGAAGGTTACTAAATTTCTAAGGACATACCTACACTACCCCTAAGGGTTTTATTTAAGAGATGCCGATAACTAGGGCCCAGAATATTCAAGTCAGGGAATTGAATGAGGATGCGAACACACCACTGAGCAAAAGTTATCTGGCAAACCAGTTTTTAACATCCTGACTGAAAGCCACAGTGCTCCAAACACAGAAACGATGAAGACAGAAGCAGAGATAGAGCCTTGACATTGTATTAGGGAGTCTTTCAAAGTTTCTTCCATGATAAGACAACAACATTCCCTTTTGCACTGTTGTTAGGAGCCCCTCTAATGCACAAGGAAAGGTGAATTTCTGATGTATCAACAGAGATAACGGCCTACCCTTGCCTCTGAATTACCTGACACTGTACAAAAATAAGGACAGTATGGAGAGTAAGGGAGAAAACAGGGAAGGGAATTGCCCCAAGCACGAAACTCCCTGCCTACAGCTCTACATGAATGTGTGCACATGAAAGCTCTAACCACAACATCCAATTCGGGGGTATTAAAGAAATACATGAAGTCATGACTTGGCACCCAAATCCCATGGTTTCCAAGCCTTAGATGACTTTTTAAAAATCACCTGCTTCACTGAACTGGGGGCTATGTCATTAAAGAAGACACACATAACAGTGACTTTATTGAGGAGTAAGCACAATTTTATGGTCCTTGCTTCTGATTTTAGAAAGGCTTTACCACACTGCCTGCTACTGAGTCACGGACAAAATAAATGTGGCATTAATGTTAGCAGCAGACTGGCTAAGCTTACTTGTTTCCCCAGAAACTGCAGGTTTCTGTCCCTTTCTATGAGTCTGGAGAGAAATTATAACAGCCTCTGTGTTTTCCTGACTTAGACTCATGCCAGAGTATGCAGAATTTCTTATGAAATGAAATGACAAAGAAATATCACCAGCACTGAACCTCTCCACAGACAAACCAAGTGAAGAACCTAAGAGATAGTACTGTGTGATACAGAGTCAGAGCCTCTACAAGTATAAATCAACATAACTGTTTGGACCATAATGCCTTACCAAAAATTCCCCCGTTCTGTTATCATAAAGTGCATTTTTTTCAGGCGTTTCTATTTCAACTTTATATTTATCATGTGCCTGATTCTGTACTAACTGAAGGCTATGGCGATGCTTTCACTGAACTTGAAAAAAACATATTGGGTCTCTGAACACTTCTTAGGAATCTGTTCAACTTTTTTCTGATTGTTCTTTGAGGTTTGGAAACATAGCTAATAAAACAGATTTATAGGTTAAAAAAAAAATAAAAATTTAAAATCCCTGAAGTTCCAGAAGAGAGCTTTAAAATGTCAGGACTATTTCTTCTATGGAAACCAAATCATGAGTCTTCTAAAGCAGTCAGTCTTCCCTACTTTCATGCTTCAGGGCTATGAGAGTGATTAAATTCAAGGCAATACCAACAAGCTAACCTTCATCCCCATCACGTTACAACTTATCATCATGAAAGAACACACGAAACTACAGATAATCATGAAATATATGATGGGGGAGACTATTTATTGACTCCCCACTAGCAGGGATATAGTAAAGAATGCATATAAATGAGAAAATTTCCTGTGTTTCCTGACCAATTACCTACAAATATAAGAGTGTTTGGGTACACTCCCGGGGTCATGTTTATGTTAGTGAATGTTGGCAGGTATATATCGCTATGTTTATCTGCCAGACAAATTGTTACTACGCTACAGTTTTTGACAACACGGCTGCCCTTGCTTGTTAGGAGCCCTCCACAACAAATATCTGACTCATAGAGGCTAACTTGGGTGTTTATATTACTTTATTTGTATCAACCCAAACGTCAAAATAAGTGTAATTTACTGAAACCAGACTCAGTCCCAAATTATACACCACAGAAGACACAGACACCAAATACCCATAATGAAGTACTCTTCATGGTGCTTTTATAGCCTGAGGGAATTTTTACAATCAAAACCAAAAAAAAAAAAAAAAGAAAAGGTGTTCACATAAAAATCTCTTCAAACCAAGTATTTTGCTTGTGATAATTAGCAAACCAGAAAAAGAAGAAAGCTCTGTGGCCCCAACGCCTTTTGGCACAGACTGCCACATGTTTGTGGAAGGTTTCTGTAACCTGATGATCTGACCCACAGCACACAAGAGGCCGCGGAGCTGGGTGAGATGAATTACCATTAAACGATTCTGCAATTATTGCTGCAGCAATAATTACTACACCACCAGAGGCATCAAAGGCCAAGGCAAAACTGCAGAAGCTGTGCCCACCTAAAGGTAAACGGTTTCTGGCACAGAGCAACAGGGGAGTACGAGATATCCTAAGACCATTTTCTTCCCACCTTGCTACCCTTTTCCCATCGCAGCCCTACAGGCTCTCTCCCTCCCCAGGCTGCAGCACAAACACCTTCTCAGATCACGTACTGCATGGACAGCGGACCACAAAGCAACAGACATGACCTGTTCTCCCCTACTGAGAAGTGCTGCTCTTTTTCTGGACAGCAGTGTTTCAAAAAAAAAAAAAAAAAAATACCCAGGCTTCGTAACCCAAAGCACTCTGCTGGAAGGTAATTGCCCAGCCCAGCCCACGTCACAAGAAGTACTTTTGTAATGACAGTTGCTGTGAATGAGCCTCAGAGGGAATTTGTTGTTTTATTCAGCACTTCCTTTAAGTTTACCTTGCAAACAGAGGTAAATTGTCTCTTTTTTCTAAGCAGAGAAGCTGTTAATATTAAAACCAAATCTGAATCTCCTAATGAGACTAGTTTTTCTTTCCTTTTTTTTTTTTTTTTTTATTTTAAAGAGGAGTATCTTGTGAACCAAGACAAACATGTGAGGCTTGGTTCATGACCAGCAAAAACACATATTCTAAATATCAGTGGACTGCAAGCAACCCTAACTTTTGCTACTGGTCTCAAAGTATTTGCACAGGACTCCAGCTTGATTCTATTATATTTTTTTACCTAGAATAAGAAACTAAAACTGACCAACAGAAACTTCCCAATTAGAAGATCCACTGTAAAAAATGCAAAGCCACACAACCCAAGCAATAAAACCAGCCCCTGCAAGAGAAATTCAATGCACTTTCTGTATCCTCTTCTCTTACATGTGGCTGCATATTTGTGATTTTAAGAGGAAGAGCTTTTCAGAGTGGGATGACTTTAGTGCAAATCCATGTATCTTGAAGAACTTGGAAGAAAAAAGAATGTGGATTATTCTCAGGAATTAGTTTATTAGGAAAAAAACCCACACAAACACATGGTAAGTGAAGTTCTCCCAGTAGGAGAACCTCAGACCTATGCAATCTTCCTTTTAGACAAAGGCTGACAGTTTGTTCAGCAAAGCACCTGCAGAAAATTAAACACTGTCTTAGTGGCTTAACTTCAGGACGACTATCTGAAATCAGACTCCTTAATTCTTTGGTCACGCTAAAATAGCTCACCTGCAGTTCTGCTGCACAGTCAGGAAAAGGACAATCTTTGTCACAGTGCAAGCAGCATTCTCCCGGCATGCAGCAAAGTTCTGCCTCACAGGGATGTTATTTGTAGGGGAGCTGTTCATGCTTTCCTAAAGTAACAAAACAACTAGTTTCTTTAAAATTTATTTACACAGGTATCATATGTAATAATATGCCTATTGTTGTCTATATTTATACAAGGGATACGGAAACTGAAGTTACAGGAACATGTCTACGTACGTACCTATTTGAAGACTACTTTTGGGTATATTAAGGCACGGCTGATGTACTGCAATGATGCAGGTGTGCCAATAAAGATGTTGTATGCCTTTCCTACAGGGGCTTTTGATGCAAAGCCTAAACACACATCATCTACAAATATCCAGTTGGAATCATCTAAGCAACAAAAAGCATCCCTTCTAAGTGATGAATTTTACCATCTCTACCAATTTCTAGTTAGTAAACTGCCTGTGGCAGAAAGTATACTGGCCTATGAGACCACACAGCACCTTACACATTTTTGTAATAACTCTATTATAAATAATAATAAACTATAATAGCTTAGAGTTTTTTCCAATCTAAAATATACATGACAAACCCAAACAAAAACATAGGGCTAAGTGCAAGTATAATTGTCATGGTGGTGGTGATGGGTGCACTACACTCTCTAGAATGGTCTAATATATACAACATCTTCCGAATAAGAGCATGTGAAACAGCCACAACAAAACAAAACACTATTAAGGCCTGCTTAAGATGAGGAGTTCAAGATCATATCATAATGAGAACATTTCTACAAGTACAAGTAATCAAGTGTAGTGAGTACCCAGGGGATTCACAGATAAAACAACAGATTGAGAGATCCTCTGCTCTCCCAGCTTTGCAGTGCATGGTTTTTCCCTTGCCTCCCATGCAACATGTGGCAAATGGCAACCTCCCTCTGCCTTGGAGAGCATCTGTACTGCAGGCGACAGCATATCATAAGGACAGTAAAGCTAAATTTCAGAGAGGAGCAGTAGAAGTTGCAGCAGCAGTGTAGCAATGACCCATAGTGCGTTTTGCCGAGAGCCAGACTGGCTTCAGGAGCCAAGCTATCTATTTAATTGCTTAACATACCTTTACACTTCAGTGCAGCTCGCGTAATAATACAGCTCACAAGACTTAAAATAATAAAAGACTATAGCCAAGATCTGAGAAAACTGACTGAGGGGTGCATTTTCTGCTTGCCAGTATCTACATGCAACCAAAATTTTTTTCAGATGCCAGTATCTGCACCTGAAAAAAAAAAAAAAAAAAAAAAAGAAAAAGAAAAAGAAAAAAGTTAAAAAATTACTTTTTCCACTTAAAACCAAATGCTTCCATTATGGAGTAAACTTTTTACTGAAGACTTCTGTTTATCACTTTCTCTCTGATTATACTAAAGCAGACTGCTAGCTGTAAACAGAAAGCCAAAAGTCTAAACCAAAAGCAAAGACAGTCACGTAACATTCTCATGGCTAATGTGAAAAATATCATTTAGCACATCCATTCCAAACCAAAGCACTTTTAAAGAAGATCATGTTCTGTGTTATAAATTTACATAATGGAAGGTGTTAAGTGGAGCATGATCAGCTGTATATTTACATAACTCTTTGTCATCAAAGCCCCTTGAGTTTGTGAGCTGGACCTGCTCTAGTAACAGTAACGGGCCAATTCCATCAAAACATG
Organism: Aviceda cuculoides; assembly: GCA_035590195.1. Taxonomy (NCBI): domain Eukaryota; kingdom Metazoa; phylum Chordata; class Aves; order Accipitriformes; family Accipitridae; genus Aviceda; species Aviceda cuculoides. The sequence continues at coordinate 2,830,247 of JAVJGG010000048.1, forward strand.
CTGGGTTTTATAACACTGCCTATAAACTGAGGTTTCTCCAATTTCATCATTAAAAAAGTAATCTATACATTATCAATTTATTTGTAAATTATGTTTACACATATTATTAGTTATAAGTCTACTACATTTAATTTTACATCCTCAGATCCAAATTTTTTTTTGCATTTTTACCTTTTTTTCTGAAGGAATTTCTTAAAATATTCCACTAGCCCACTTTATGCTTTGAATATTGTAAGGAAAGGTACTCTGCTCAAGAATATGCTGCCGATAATTATTTAAGTGCAAGTCCAGCAGCAGCTTTCGGGGGGGGGGGACGACAGGAGGACAGAGGGACTCAGGGAGGGCACAGAGAAACCTTCAACGCCACCCCAAAAACGTTCATTATCATTTTTCCTCGCTATTTCTTCACTGTTAAAGGTGCTTCATACCACAACGTCTTCAACCCAGTTTCTCTGTTGAAAGATACACACTTAACTCAGTAAGGTCACCCCACTGGAGAACTAACACTTGTATACCACATACGGTGTCAAAGCCAGGTGATACTTAAATCTACTGGATCACAGTGTCATTATCCGAAAAGCCAAAGTAGTGCACAGGTCCATCCGGGTAACAGTTTGCTTTCCCCAGCTTGGAGTTCCCCTGGCTGTGTGCCAGAACGCAGAGATCCCAAAGGAGCACTGCAGTTTATTTCCTGGCCTTTGTCCTCATGGAGAGGAGGATGGAGAAGGGACTGCCCGAACCTTGCAACTCCACACAGCTTCTGACAGGGGCTGGGGAGGAAAAGACACAACAGTGCCACCTTGCAGAAAGAACTTCTGTGTGAAGCTTCTGATCTCAAAAAGCTACTGATGAAGCAAAAAGATGTATAAAAAATTAAAAAAAACAAACAAACAACACAAAAACCAAACTAACTCAATAGGATATGACTTTTTCTTTTTAAAAGGGTATTTTTCCAAAAGCTGATTTTCCCCACTCATCCCAACACTTCAGTATGCATTAGGACTAGTCAAGTGAAGCCAAAACAGACAGTATGCCCCATTCAAACAAAACTGTTTTCACGTTAGCAGTATCCAACATAAACTTTGTGACTTTGCAAAACATTCTTCTACAAAATAAACTCGAGCCATTTGCCAGCAATAACCTATATATTGATGTGATATTAACAGAAACTTGGAGGCTTCAGCTAGGAGACAAACTGTCAACCAACCACTAATTGGTTTTTATGACGTGACTCATAGTTTAGTAATTTCCCAGAACTTAATCACAGGGCACCCAGAAAGATCAATTAAATAACAGGCTCAGAATTTGTTAGAGCCCTGTGTGAGACAGGGGAAGGCAATGACCTCAGCAACTTTGCCACAGAACTTTATGAATGAACAAAGAAAGGATTTAAAAGGTAAGTTAAACTAATCTTGTGTTTCCTTGCAGACCTGTTCATTGTTTTTCCAAAAGGAGTGAGTTTTTTAAATGAAGTAAAAATTGAAGGATTGTGTGTTGTAGCTACTGTTTATTTTACAACTTCATTTACACATGACCATTATGTGTGTGACTCGAATTGCTCCATCATTTTTGGCTGTGTCTTCTTTTATATCTCTCTCAATAAAAAGCAGGGGGGCGGGAAATCAGAGTAGGAATAAACTCCTTTGGATTCTTGTACAAGCATCACACCACATTATCAGAATGAACAGTACAGAATGCCTCCTCCCACCCCCAAAAAATTATCATTATTAAAATGATTCTAACAGTTTTTAATACAAGGAAAGATAAAATGTTATTTTGGCCACAAAATCCTATGATTTCCCTTGTCTCTTTGTTCATTTTCAAGCTTCCTCACCCTAACTTAATACAATGAAACCTGGAACTGTTATCTTCCTTCCTGCTTTCCACCACGGATTTTTTCAAAAACTGAATGAAAATAACAATAAAATTTTGAAAACTTTTTTCTTAGTTCTGAAATGTTTTACATTTTCAGAAAAAATGCATAACTGACCAGTTTTACTCATTAATGTTGTTCTGTGCAGATTTATAGAATATAATCCAGACGAGTACTGCACAACTGTGATCAAACCTCACTCCCTGCCTTTCTGGTTTTTGTTTTGCTAAAAGCTGTTCTTCACTGAGAGCACTCAGAAAAGGAGACTTAACTTATTTTCCTGCCCAAGTTAAGCAAAACAAGATTATATTGAAATGGTCTGAATAAGTGAGAATTTTTGGAGATCTACTAAGCCCTACTATGATTATCTCAAATATGATTTAAATATGAAAAGCACTAAATGTATCACTTTGGTTTTCCTTATAGTAACAATCAGCACCAGACTGAGTCATGCATGTTACATGCTAAAACAAGGGAGAAAAAAAAAGAATAAAAGGAGGAGCTTTGTGGACACACATACTCTCTAAGAAAGCACAGGAACATTCAAGTTGGTGTTCTGCACCTAAATGAAAATGTTTCTTAAATTTCTTCAAACCAAAATTTATCTATTGAATAGGTACATATTCAGACTTATTGCCTTTGTACTGACTTTTATGATGGTGGTGAACATAAGGAAAGACGGAAAGCTAGGGTATAGGAGAGAGGATTGGGAAGAGACTACTTATCTATGTAGCTGCTGCTACTATTTTACATGATTCACAAGCCTGTTACATGACACTGTCACATAACTCAACAAGAGAAAACCTTCAGCATCTTGAAATTCCCATACTTCCTTGGAAGAGTGTGGTGACTACTCGGATGCTAGGAGGGCATCGGGTACTGCAGCACCTCCATTTTGCAAGAATGATCAAATATTTAAGGAGAGGGATATGGAGGAGAAGAGGAGAGATAGCAAAAAGGTCCAGTTAGCCAAGTGTACTTGGGGTACAGGAGAACCAGATTCAGAATTCTGGTCTGAATTAGAACCGGATGTTAACAAATCTGCTTGGGGGGGGCAGGGGAGGGTGGGGTGGGGTGCTTTTTAAAGTTCCCCACTTCATCCAGAGGCAGAACAGAAACATTTGAGTAATGAGAAACTGCACACCTAGCTCTGCATCTGTACCAACAGCTTCATTTTCAAGAGTTCACAGCTCCCCCTACCTAAATCACATTAAGACCAGAGTTTAGATGTTAATTATGGAGCATGTGTATATTAATTTTCTGCTTCCTTCTCTCTGTAAGTAATGGGAATGCTTTTAAATGCCTTTTGTTTGGTTTCTTACGGGCTTACTTGGTTTTATATTACAGGGCACTTCCTGCGCTGCTTACAGAAGCAAATTTCCCACTGCTAGTGGGAGTTTTCCCTGAGTAAGGTCAGCAGATTTGGTCCCAAGGGAGTGAGCTGATCTTCAGGCTTAGCTACCCTGAAGATCTAGCAGAAAGCAAAACAGATATCATTCGTGTTTAAAATTTGCTACTATATTGTATCCTTCTCAGCCACATCATCCAACATAAACAACTAGGAAACATTTTGCTGCAATAATCCTTTCAATTAAAGTTCCCATTACAGTGAAACAGCTGCTCGTTACAATACATCTTTGTCACGGAACTATTTATTTCCCAGAAAACATTTTTTTAGTTGTTAAAGACAGATGCAATAAACCAGATCCATGGAAGTAGCAGAAATCAAAGCAGTGAGCAAGATCTGACCAGCTACATATCCTTGCACTGAAAAAGGGGTGTTTTCTATGAGGGCGCAATTTATTATTCCGTAATGACAAAAAAGCCCACTCAATTTAAAGCACATTCGGTGTCTCACTCTCAACATAATGTCAATGAGCTACAACTGAAATAGCAGCATAAGCCCTCACACTCACATAACTAGAAAGAGAAAAGAAAACACTCCAAAAACTTCTGCCCTCCTTAAAAACCTCCTTAAAAACCTTTTGGAATGCCTGCATGATAAACATTTGATGGACAACCTCTTGCTGAATGACAGTCAGGTGCTGCTCTTGGCACATAAAGACAAATGAATCAGCACCTTTTTACTGCCTCCCCTTCCACACATACATGCTCACACACCCCCAGCCCTGAGCAGCCTGCTGAATGCCATTTATTTATTTTACTAACAAGTCCAACACACATTAACTGTCACTGGAATATAAACAGCAGTGACAAAAAGCATTATCATGAATAATTTAATCCAAGTTTTGTGAGTGCTTGCAAATGAGCAGTTTTCTTGCTGTAAACTCAGCCCCTGTGATTACTCCAGGCAGCATGCCTACCTTTCAGACAATGGTGATCGCAGGAGGAGGGGACATTCCTCTTCCACCTACATGTTCCCAATGATTTGAAAACCTTCCTTGTCATCTGCACCTCTGATAGCGATCTGCAGTTAATTTCCTTGGTTTCTGCAGTACTAAGAGAAGCACCTTCGGGTCAGAAGCTGGATAGATGGTAAGGTGCCCTAAAGGAGTGAGACACGAAGAACCAAGACAGTTCTTCACAGTTAGACTTGATGATCTTCAGGGTCTTTTCCAACCTAAAAGACTCTATGATTCTGTAAGACCAGCTCTGTATTCCTGTTTTCAGGCATGAGGTCCAAATCCAGCACTCACTCTTTGCCCATAAGGGCCTGACAGGTCCACAGGCCGAGTTGGGCTACCAGATCTATACAACCTACATAGCTATTTGCCTAGATACAGTTGAAGACACCAGGGCCTGTATCACTGCAGTACTAAATGATTTCTCAGAACAATCAGAAGTACAACCAGTGAACAGTCAAGACATTGCTACCTCGTTCTCCTTTTACTCTCAAAAGCAGTTCATACACAATATCTATGTGCTGTGCCCTCCTGGCTTCTTGTTCATCCTCTTAGCACCAAGGTATAATTCAAGGGTAGTTCTGTGCTCACGAAAGGAAGAAAGCAGTGGGAGTACAAATCACTGCACTAGGTGATCAAGAAACAAACATGTTAAATCACACAACTAGCAAGGAGAAAGGAAGGTATACCACTTCAAGAGAAGAAAATAAAAACACAAGGCCACAGTACTCTCATAGCAGAGATTGTCTTTGAGGATCACTATGACATGAAAGTACAGTACTGATCTACAAAGAAGTAACACCAATCTAGATTTCTACCCAAGGCTTTCCAAATTCCTGGGGATTCAGTCTCTGGATTTAAATCCATTATAGACACAGCGTCATCCACAAGAAGTCAGGCTCAGCTATGAAATCTGATAAAAGAGGTCTGACATCCATCAGCTACTGTGCTCTAGAGTCAGTATTATTTTCTGTCATAATACCCTCCTGTCAAAAGATGTACACACTCTTCGATGTGTGAGGAAGAAATTCAGAATGAAAAAAAAAAAAAAAATAAAAATCAATCATCTATGCTCAGCATTCAATTTGAGGAAAGCAGCAAGTCCCTCTCTTGCTGACCAGAACCTATTTTAAACAAAATGAACTAGGATGGGAAAGAAAAACTCAGAAGAAAAATAAATTATGTATGAATTTTGAAGAAACAGTGTTTACCTCTGTGGACAAAACTTCTGGTATTACCAGAGAGTAACTCATAGCCAAGGCACTGCAATGAGAAGTGATGCTAATGCCATCACCTGCCTTGCTGGGTAAAACAGTCCAGGGCTCACTTCTTAATGCTTCTTCAGACATCATCTACTATGGTAGATTCAGGACATGCCTTACTGTAGCATGACTGCCTTCAAACAAGGCAACAGCAACAACAGCAGAGTAAATGGCAACAGCTGCACTGCCTTTAAAAAACTGCACAGTGCTTTTATTGGAATTCCTCTCACCTACAGGTCACTCATAATAATAAAAATGCCTACCTAATAGTTCACTGGTTTTTTCTCCTCTTCCTTTATGACAGCATAATAAAACATGGTTGTTTAACATAGTGGTATTAGAAATAAGAATAGGGAGGCCCAAAATGTGTTTTATATTCTTCCTACTCTTTTATTTTCCAAACCTAATTCTCTAAAACAACCTCTCCTCTAGCATAAATGAACTTAGAGTTCTTCTGACTCTTGAAAACAGTACTGATGACCACAGTAATGCTCCAAAGTCTTCCGACATTGTAGAAAAGTTATTTTAAGATATATGAGATGTACTGTTTCCTTCTCACTCTTGTACATTAGCATCTTTCTTTGCTTGAGTCGCCACACAGTCCTTCTTGGGACTTAAGTCTGAATTCACCTTATCAAAACATTATCTAGGTTGTTTGGCACAACCCAATTCTAGAAAAGCCATTTTCATTTCATCTCTTTTTTCCAGTTGCCTCAAGATATTTATTTATTCTTCTCTCCCAAATGCATTCCAAAATTTGAAAAATGAGTTCATATGCAAGATCATCTCCCCCCTTTTTTCAGCTTTTGAGCTAATGTTTTCATTCTTCAATCTGGGGTATCATACTTGCTTTCAGGAGTGAGATTATTGGGCCTTTAAAACTTAAGCATTTACACTCCTTCTACACTTCTACACACTTACTTCTAGCTCATATACAGTAGTTTTTCTAACCTCCTTCCCAGCAGGCACTTTTGCCTTTGTCTCTGTGTTTAACAGTACTGCCCTTATTCAAACTGAAGCACAGTCCTGTTTAAAGTTCTGGGCATACCCAGACAATATTTCATTCCTACTTCATCCCTTTTACCAGACACACTTTTTATTATTTTATATTCATGTGGCTAAACACATTTTTATTCCTTGTTCCAGTTTCCTTTGCAGAATTTAACTCAGCTTGACTTCTGGCAAATTCTATTTCATCCGAACACCTCTTGACCTCTAAGATGGTTTCTATATAAATTATTTCCCTTTTACTCATTCCTTGCAAACTCTCTGTTTATTCTTAATGTTGTTTGTGGGAGTGGTTGGTCAGCAAGTCAGGTCTGGAGTTCACCCCTAAAAGCCACCAGTGCTTAAGATGGGAGTTCTAGAAAGGCTGATGCATTTTTAACTAGAAAATGTCACCACATTCAAATAGCTGAGCTCTTCAGTCACTATCTAGTTTCCCTAAACTTATTTTGTACTTCAGGTTAAGAAAACCTTAAAGACTGATTTTTGTTAACTTTGAGTTGCAAGAATAGTGATGACCAACTCTCTCTGACATCCTCAGTCCCTCCAAACCCAATTTTAAAGTAACAGTGGTTCTTCACAAGTCAATAATTGTTTGAGCAGTTGTTTGCATTAGGGAAAGATCTGGCTGTATGGTTATTAGGATCATTCATCCTCTAATTTATAGTATACCATAACAATTCCATGTTGATTTTCTCCTCTAGTACTATCTGAATCCAGCCAGATCTTATCGACCTCTTACCTTCTTCCTGCAATGTAATTTTGACTTCCAAATGATTCTACTGTAGATGTACATTCAATAATAGCCCTCCTATTTCTCTACAGTCTATTTACTGATTAACAGAGCTAAGAAACTATACCACTATAACCATCTTCAATTCCCTTTTATGTCTCCATCACACAGCTTTTGACAGAGCTCTATCAAGACATCTCAGCAGAATCAGCACAATGAAACTTTGCTACCCCATTCCTGCTACGGGGAAGGATGGGGCGGGAGAAGGGGCATGGTCTGGACGAAAGCTCGTGCTTGCTGCTGTGCTGTGCAGACTGAGCAGCAGAAGTGACACAAGTGTTGCACCTCACGCCACCATGCTCCTAGCAGCCAGCCTGGCCCTCCCACGCACCATCACAGCTACAGCGGACAGAAGAAGGGTGCTCAAGGAAACTGCCTCCTTTATCCATGTCTAAATGCCGAGCCCGCTTCCCATAGATTGCCCCAAAAAATAAGCTGTAACATTTACAAGCAACAATCAACTTCCATTACAAGCTTTTGCCACCAAGATTCCTCAGCATTCAGATCTGTATTTCAAACACGTGGATCCTAGCCAAGAAGTACACAAATAATGCACACAAAATTATGCCAATTCACAGAAAAACATATACAACCCTGCTCCTTAAAACCAACAGAAATAACTGTGAGACTTTTCAGTAATTTACATATGCAAAACATTTTAAAAAAAAAAAAAAAGGAATTTAACTCAGAGAAATTCATGCTGCAGGACAAAGAGGAGAGAACAAATTCTTAATGTTTGGCTTTTCCTGGCATACTCAGCACCATCCTCTCTCCATCAAAATGTGTAGGCTGACTGATCAGCATAGGATTGCAGGACTACATGACACATACTCAGTCATATTCTGCAGCCTAAGATGCTGCTATTTTTATATGACTTTGTAAAATTCGTTTTCATAATTTCATTATTTAATTCAGTTCAAAAATATGCCACAAGGTCATTCCAAGTTTAGAATCCTTTCACAACCACAGTAAGTCTAGATCAGATCCTGAATTTGAGATAGTGTGCACGCTCAGGACAGCACTCTTGTCAGTGTTCAACTTCACAGCTGGGTCTAAAGCACACTTTCTGCCCTTGCCTCGCTCTAACTCATGGCAGAAATTTCTCCTTATACTTTAGTGGTGTTAGCTGGGAGGACTGCTAGCTTATAGCAAACTCTCATAATCTACCATATTGTTTCTAGATTAGATTCCCATTTCTGCACTTTCACCTTCTAAATAGAACAATTAAAAGTTTTATTTTGCACATACATCCTGGAAAGGAAGAAAATTGACTAATTTTCAATGATTTTAACATAGAAGAACACAAAAGACAGGCTAGAAAAGTAACCTTCACAAGCTGTAGAAAGTAAAATTTGTATTATTTAGGCGTTGCATGTAGCTCAATGCATTGGGAAAAAAAAAAAAAAAAAAAAGAGTGTTTTCCAAGTTACTGCCAAGAACAAAAATTTTTGAAAGGCTTTATCTGTGTCTCTGAATTACTTCTCCATGAAATAAATTTTCATTTACCTATACCTTGGGGTGAAAAGGCAACTTTGTTTTTGGCTCTAGGTCTTTATTCAGTGCTAAACAATGTTAATTAAACATTGACATATTCAGTGTGAAGCTGACTGTCACCAGGACAGGGGTTAGGCTTGGGATCAACTTCAAACACTAAAATAAATAATCACTTCCAACCTAAACCTATTTTTTTTTCCCTAAAACAAAAGGTATTCAATATCTAAGGAGAAATATTGCTTTAAAATAAATAATACAAAAACTAATGCAGCTCTAAGTGTGCTCAGTTTTACAATGAAAAAAGTTTGCTGAATTTAAACTTCTGATAGCGTCAACCCCCTTAAATATGGCTTTTTTCCCATTTAATTTAGTTTTTCCATCACCATCCACCACCATCCCCCCTCCCCCCCAAAAAATCACACCAGTCTAATTGCAAGCACTTTATTTCAAAGCCCTCCGAAGAATTCTTACCCCAAGAGCACTATCCCTCTTTTCATTTGAATCTTTACAAAGACCCACAGTCATTCATAACCCAATAAACAAGCCCATATCAATTATTTAATTGCAAGTTAAAATAAATTCCTAGTTATCTTCCCCTCCTGGCTTCTACATTTGTTGCCCCAACTCTACTGGCTTTGCTTTGTTTGCAAGGCTTCAATCAACACGCTGCTGAGTTTATGCCATACCCGGGTCCAAAAACATTGCCAGCACTCATATAATAAAGGATAGTGAAAATGGGTGACACATCATCTAATCAACCACTTAACAGGAGTCCCTGCTTACAATTTCTTCTGTGGAAGCCAAAAAATAAAACAGGCGAGGAACTGGAGTCTACCTTCTCAGAGTGAAATATGCCATTTGGGAACAGTATTACAAGGCAGTGAGAAAGGCACAGGTATTCTTTATCATATGCAACAACCTAAGACAGATATAAGATTTCTGTACCCAACGCTGTCAGTGCAATGCTTCTTGTGAGTATGCGTTCACTTAGTTGGAGAGATTTTTAATTCATTTCTTAAGACAATGTTTTGATAATAAATAGTGAGAAAGCACACAGTATCATCAACAGAATTTTTTTTTCTGGCTCAGAAGATGCAAGAGGACTTCTAAGGTTGGTTATAATGTAAAGGTATTGCTTCATTTTCACTCATCCATTGCTAAAACTTCCATGAATAAGTACTTCAGGATTTGGACCACTGATTATAAGTAACACACTCCATTCTTCACTCCCAAGAGAATACTTACAATGTTGCAAGTGAAGAAACCTAGCTGAGATGCAGTATTTTGAGCCAAACGGTGTTTATGTAGCAGCCTGGCATGCCTCCATAGGAAAACACATGCCCAATCCAGTCAAAATCCCATTTTTAATTGCTGAAAAGCATTTTCTGAGTTATAAATAAATCTTCATACTAATGCTTTGGGCTTGTACAAAGAAACTCAGTAGATCCAAAGACATCTTAAAAGAGTTCTCCCACCTCCTTTAATCAGCATCTCCATTATTGCCCAGAGTACTTTCTATTAAGCACTTAAAGATAACAGGTAATAAATCATTTTCAAAAAACAGAACAAATCATCTTTGTGGTTACACATGTAAATGTGGATGAAACCCTTCTCAAAAGCATATAAACGTACAGTAAATCTAAAGAGAAAAAGGTCAAAACTCAAGTTGCACCACCCAAAACCATCAAGATTTTTCACTGAAATATGGTTTATTTTTTAAACATGTTTTAAAACATATCCCTTCTAGTGTAGGCAATTAATACATTCTGATTTATAACGAGATTAGGACATGACTAGGTCTATGGCCTGTCAACGTGCATTCTGGCAGACACAACAGAAAATTGTTCTGAAGAACAAAGAGCAGTGCACAACTTGTCAAATACCAGTGAATAATCCCGTAAACAGGTATAGCTTTTACCCCTTGCAGGGGTGAATGGGATTTCAACCATACACCTCAGATGCACAAAATGAGTACCTGGATTTTGGCTGCACTTTCAGATGGTGAAACTAGGTGGGCTGTTATCCCCTATCTGGAGCAGTCCAACTACAATGCCACCAAAATAATATCCTAATAGTAGATGATATAATTGTTATGCGATCGAACCAAAAACAGTCATGAACTCCAACTGCTTGAAGAAAAAAGTCTCCTTAGGCTGAAGCAGTAACAGACTTGTAAGCCTTAAGACGCACATTTGATTGAATTTCTGTTCAAAGCAGGCAACAAACCATGCAAGCAAGTCTCTTCAAAATCAGAGTCTGTATTTCCAACCTACAAACTCATTTTTTCATGCATATAATTTAAGAAAACCAGGATGCTTGAAAGCACCCAAATTAGCTACAATCTTTATTTTTTCCATGAAATCCTATTAATAGTGCTGCTGTGAAAATTATTAGAACTAGCTTAAAAGGAAAAGACCAAAAAGTTTAAGGAACTTCTTTCAAATTTTTGATGCAAAGAAGGCCATGTAAGGTTGCGAACAGCACCATTCCATAGCAGCAGACATGAAAGACTACTCCAATGTATCTATTAGTGAATAGTGAATACATTAGGTTACATTCTTTAAATGTTTCATTCTTTGTGGATGGTCCTGTACTACCCTTTTAAGTATGACACTTGCCATCAGTAGGACATGGTTTTAATAGGACTAATGAGGGAGAGGGATTTTGTTACATCTTTTTTTAAACATATAGTTCAAAATCAGTGGTTTAGTTTTGTTTGGGTTTTTTAAAGTTTTCAAGTGATCTCTGCATATATACTTTGGGCAGCAGCTCATTTGCAAGCAGTGTTCAGAAAATCTTGAAAAGCTAAAAACTGAAGCTGTTTCAGAGTAGAACATCCACTAATATAGAAAGTACTTTTTTTTTTTTTTTTACTACAAACCACTCAACTATGAAGACTTCAGTGCAAGAATTTACAATTAAGAGGTTAACAATCTGTTTTCTGTTTCATGAGTATCACTTGACGATATTCATTTAAGCTCCTTATTTTTTTCCAAAGTCTTAATACCATGCAATGTAGATCAAGTATAAAATTAAGCATCTAATTTAAGATTTTTGGACTCCCTGGAGGCTCAAATGGCCAACTCTGAGCACCATCATGAGGAGTCTGTTCCTATTCACCAAATATATGACCCAAATCATAACTTGAACATTTAAGTTAGATATTTGAAGTCAGATGTCTAAAGTTAGACAGTGTGAAACTCCAAAAAACTAGTGCAGCTAAGCATAAAAACACTACTAATAATACAGATGCATTACAGAACTAATGAATACCCATAGGAGCATTGTTCACATAGGGAAATCAAAATAACGTTTGTATAAAAATTTTTGCCATATTCATTCATTTGGATCAATACGCCCCAAAACCTCTTCAGCTGTATTTGGTCATCCAAACTTGTCACTGCAATCCTTCTGCATCTTGCAATTCTGTGCAGATTATTCCAAATCACAAGCCCTTTCATACCTACAAAACAAACTCCACTATTCCATTTCTTTACGATGGTTTCAGAAATATTCAGAATAATGTTCAATTAACAATTATTATGATTTGGCTATTGTTCATCAATTTATCAATCTACATATTTTAAACACATCATTTTTACTGATCTGACTGCTATGCCGAACTAAGTTTTTCCAATACAGAAGAGACAGAAGTTTTGTCATGCTAAGCAGTATCTTAATTCAGAAGCAACCCCATTCTTTTTGCCATTAATATAAGCAGAGTCAGCAAAATGCAGTCTATCTGTGGAATTAACTGATTCCCCTCTTCCTTACGCCTTTTTTTTATTTATATGGTGACGGGCTACAGAGTCTTATTAATCAGAAATTATGAAATTAAATAAAGGAAAGTTAACTACCTAAATGCAAACTCACCTCTGTTACAGAAAAAAAAAAAGCCACATAAACCAGTTATTTAGTAGTGCCAGATGAGCTACTGGCCCAAGACAGGGTGAATGCATATAGTCATGCTTTGTTATTTCTGTCACAACAGCATGTACAGGCCTTTGTTAAGGACAAGGACATCATTCAGTAGACTTTAGACACGAAGGAAAAAGATCACCAATATAATTATCTCATAATCAAAGAAGTTAGAAACTAGGCTATTGCATAGTTTATTCCCTATTTGTCACCTCCAGAGAGCTAGGTAACCAGTCAGTTACTGATTTTACAGATAATTCATATAGAAAATCACTGCTGAAATCACATGGCTTTACAACATCTGCAAAGAGGTATCTGCCACAAAGGCAGTTCCCATCAGCAACTCTTGAAAAATTGGCCAAGTTTTCAATTACTCCTGTAGACAAGAAATGTTATTTACAATTAAACTTTTTTTCATAGTTGTTTCATGCAGAGTAGCACATTTTGCTGTTTAATCAGCTTTGTAATCACTGATTTCAAGGATTATAAATAACAGAGTTGAACAAGAGCATTAACCAAATACATTTTCAGCTGCACATAAATGCTCACGAATATATTTTCCCTTATTCAGCCAGCTTCATGGAGATTTAAGCACTATGTCTGCAAACAATACATTCAGCTAAATCTTAAATAACTCAATGGTTATTTAACCATTCTAACCTTCTAACTGAAGGAGATTTCTCCTGTAACTTGGAAGAGGTTGGTATTTTCACCTGGCAGGTAGTATCTTAAAACATATATACTGAACATATGCAGAGACAGGAGACTGTGCCTTATACCCATGATTAAGGATTAATATTACTTTATCTCAGTAATTACATTTTTTAATGAAAATTAAATATTGGGGGGGGAGAAAAAAAACTTTACTCATTAAGCTTTAAACACCATCTGAACTATTTCAGCAAGTATAATTTTTTTTCCCCAGTGTTTCTAACCTTTTACATCTCTGTCAAAATTAAAGTTAATCTAGACTGACATCGTCCATTCCAGACTAATTTCTAATTCTATAGCCTGGAAAAACCCCAAACTTGGTGGAGAGAATTTGCATAAGTTCAATAACTGGAAAGTGCAAGGCAATAAACTGGGAAAATTGGTGGAAGTACAAGACATAGGAATGTTGGTCAGAGATTGTGACTGGGGAGCTGAGTAATCCAAGAGGAGATGAGGAAAGAAAAGCTTAGTGGAAGGACACCAGAAAGCTCAAAAGAATAAAAAGAGTTAATCAACAGAAGCAAAGGCTTCAGGAAAAAATTATTTGAACAAAACAGAAAGAGAAGACTCAAAAATATTTTTTAAGTGACAGAAATGAAAGGAAAAAAAAAGAAAAGACAAGTAAAGTATATAGCCATGTAGTGGTTTTTGCTGGTTGGTGGGGGTTTTTTTAATATCATTTTATTTAACTTTCACTCTTTGATTTACTGGTGGTTTGGCTGCTTTTAGCTAAAATAGTTAGAGATTTCTCCTTTCTTTTCTATCTTCTGGACATGAAAAAAATCCCTCAATGCTTTCAAGAAAAATACACCTACACACACAGGCACACAATCTAAAAAGGTGACAGGGATAGTGGGCCAAAATGGTTACACTCAGAAATATTGAATTTATGTAAGAAAATAATTCTCATTAACAAACCCTAACATGAAATTCAGAAGTGTAACGTAGTACGACACACAATATGGGGAAACTATCCAAAGTCCTATGAAAGCATTTTCCTCTAAGAAAGATTGCTGCCATCAGTGATGAAAACTAGATGATTTAGCGTCTATCAGATCACACAGGAATTAGTTTAATGAAATAGACCTTTTTAGACTCTAAAAGGAGAGAATTAGGATGTCTCTCCACTGTCGCTCTTGGCATCTAGAAAATGGCTCTGTTTTTTCTCTCAATCACTTCTCCTGGCACAGAAGGGGCAGCAAAAGTAAAACACGCAAAACCAACACAGTAATTGCATATTATTTGGGAAGCTGCACCCAAATTCCCCAATGAGTGCTTCCCTCTCAGCTGCCACCTTCAGCACTTTTAAGAGAAACTTTAACTCACATCTGAGCATTTACTGATGTTCCATTCTCACACTGTCCTGGTAATTTTCCCCTGTAAAAATGACTGACAGTCTTACCTAGAGTGGGATTTCCTACCTTTTATGCTTACTTTATTTATTTTTGAGCCCTGGTTTTGCTGGCTCCACTGGATACTCTCACAAGTCAACATAAACTAAACCCACCCAATTGGTGTGGGTCCCTGCTAAAAGACAATGTGTTCTTAGATCGAGTGGTAGAAACTGTGTGAAAAATAGTGTGGGGAAGTAGAAGAGTGTGGAGAAACATGATATAAATGTAGGAATTAAGGCATGAAATATCAATGCTAATCAGACCTTTTCCAATTCCGTACTGTAATACTTCATGAAGATGGCTTCTTCACCAAGGGGTGAAAGATTTGAACGCTATAGTTAACAGACCAAATCTCAAAAGCACCCTAATTCTCACCTGACTCCTTGCCTTGTTTCATAGCTCTGTAAAGATACTTACTTCAATTGCAATTCACAAAGACTTCAAATGTGGTAAAATTCAAATCTATCCCACTCTAAGCAATTTTTTGGAAATACGACTTTGATCTATTTATAACTCATATCCTATTCATGAGTAACATTTAGCAATAATATTGCCCTTGTGACTGGGTAGTCAGTCACAAGGGCACTTCTTTTCCTTTAGCTTAGGTGTCAAGACTGCGTAGTACCATGAGTATCTCTGTCAACTTATACTAATATAATCACACAAAATAATTATAAAGTAAAACCAAAAAAGAATGCAAAAGGGATTAATTCAATGCAGATTATCTTTTAAATGAACCTAGACTGTGAAATGCACTGTGGCAGGATATAATTTTCATAAGTCTTTCAAAGATTTTAAAAAAGGATCAGCATCTATCTTAGCTAAAATAAAAGTGAAACAGTGAGCCATCGTACTTAGGGTAGGTCAGGATACGCTTTCCACAACACAAGTCTAAGTCTGCCTTGCTTCTCCCTGCTAGAACCTGTAGGAGGAAATTCTCTTCCTTATACAGCTTTCCCTATACACAGACTGGGTAAAAATCTGCATCAACAGAAACCATATGCACAAACAGACGAAAAAAGAGCATTTTCTTCAGTTTTGTCTCCTGTCCCCCTCAAACTAATTATTAACGGAAAACACTAGTAAAAACTGGTACAACAGAAGTTGTACTTCCACTTGTAAAAATTGATTGGTATTGTCACTATGTGCCATGAAATAATGAATAGTTCATCAGACAATTCTGAAACTCCTGCTTCCTCTCTTCATCTTCTCTGTAAAGAGAAAAAAGGATGACAGCTTGAGGGGTCACTCTAAACTAGAACCTGAGACTCTCCAAGAACCCTTCTCACAGAATTCAAGAAAAGTTTCATACATTTCTTTTCTCAGGGGAAATAGACCAATAGCCATAACTATAGGCAGGACACAGAAACAGATGTTTAGAAGGAGACCTGTCTATAAACCATTTGAAAATATGTCATTCTTCAGCTAACGCACTGAAAACTACATGTTTCGTGTCAACCTGTTGCTCAGCCAAATCACAGTGAGTTCTTCAGGTAAGAAAGAACATCAGTTTCTGTTGACCAGTGTTTAGAAGACAGACATGAGATTGAAGAAGAACCTGGAATATCTACAGGCTCTTCTAAGGAAACACAAAAATATGTGAAAGTGAGTAGTAAATCCAAATCGCTAAGGAACTACCCTGGCAGAACAAAGTCAAGACTAAGGTTGCCCAGGAAGCCACATAAAGTGCCAAAATTTGGGGGTAAGAATTTCATAGAGGCCTTGTAAACTCAGATGTCACTATACTCAGTAGATTTTTCCAATTCTTTTCTTTAGGGAACTATGTTGATTAAAATAGTCTGAATTTCTATCAGCCATGAGAATGGATTTGTGAGTAGAAAAATTACGCCAAAGTCAGTATCAGATAAGGCAGTATAACTTCAGGACCTCTTTAAAGGCTTCCTTTCTGTTAGTGGCATCATGGGACCAGCTTATTTTCAAAAGGATACTCTTCACATTATTTCCATCAGAAAAGATGAGAGATGAGTCCGTTTGACTTTAGCACTGTGTGAAATTATTCATTATATTGGTCTGAAGGAGAATCAGGTAAGCAGGAACAACAATGATTCAAGCAGCAAGTGCTTTGAAAAGCAGTCATCAGCAATCTCATCCAACAGGCTACTAGGTGACAAAGCACACCACTAGATAATGATCTGTGATTGCACCCTCACTGCAAATTCCAACAGATCACAACAGATCACAAACCCTTAAGTTTTGATATTGTTATACAGCCATTTCTGTTGACTTTCAAGAAGCCATTCCTCTACACAGACAACATACAGCAAGAATGTAATACTGCTGAAATGGATTCTGACTTCATAGGTCTGCATAATTGTTTTCATATTTTAAATTGTAAAAGTTTGATTGGTATGCGATATACAGATTTGTCATCTCTACCAGTTAGCCTTTTTAGTTATTTTTACTGAGGCAGTTGTTTAAAATCAGGATGAGAGCGATGTTTAAGTAAGTGCCTAAAATACTGGTACTTACTGGGTGAAAAATCTGACACCAAATTTAATTCTCGAAAGTCACTACAAACCCAGACCTTGGGCACAGTCTGTGATAGGATGGCTTGGGAGGGGGGGGTTGTTCTGAAAGCTCATTTTTCACACAGACCATGTCAGTATTCCAGGTGAAATAATGCCATAAAAAGGATCCCCCAGTACCATTATCAGTCAGCCCTGCTGCACCTTGGGGCAAGAACAGCATCATGGTTGGAAGTCCTTCAGCACCAAAGCCAGCCTGCAGTGAACCTGTAGTGTCAGGGAATTTAGAGTATGTATTATAAGTTAGCTCACTCAACGAGGGGAAAATGCTCGGGACTTCAGCTTCTACTACACAAAGGCTTTTGTATGTACTATGTCCACTACATGTTCTGAGGAATGAAGCAATGAACATCTTACCTTGCATTGTTGTTTTTGTGGGTTCTGAAAACAGAGGAATGAGCAGGAGGTAGATGAGGTAGACAAAGGAGAGCCCATTGTAACGGAAAGCACAGGCTGCGATGAGAGAAAAGAAAAAGGAACATATTGCTTAATCAGCCTGGGATAAACAAATTCAATAGCACAACCCATTTCGCATTTGAGCTTACTGTTTACCTTACCAACTTTTCACTTAAACCACTTCTACACAAGTATTCAAGTTTACTCTTAAAATAAATAATAAAATTAAATACACTTCTGAAGTATTTTCACAGTAATATATATTTTAATTTTAGCAAAAGATGCATCCAAGCTAGAAAGACTTTGTCCAGAATGATGGACAAGTTAGTTGTTACCTAAACTTTTTTCTCTCCTCATCCACAAACTCAAACCATTCCCCACAAAAATATATAAGGAAGGCTAAATCAACATTTATGGGCTCTCTTTAAGAAGCTACATACAACTTCATTATATTACAATTAAGAACTATCAGTAAATAATGAAGAAAAATTATAAAGTATATTTAGATTCCAAATTACAGCACACTTAAAGTCAGGTTACCCTTAAAATAGCAATGTCTTTAAATCATTAAAGACGTCTTTGAATTCTACTATCACCCATTTTTTTGCTCACACAAACTTCTTCCAGTGAAAATATTGTGAACTACAAATAAAAAAGGGCTTCACAGCAACTTGCAACTGGTGTTACAGAAGTTTTTGTAAAGAATGGAACTACTCTGCTAACTTTGTCTAATATTTCCTTTTCTATTTAAAAAATTTAATGTATTTTCCTGAAAGTATCCAGGTCAGCAGGCCATTACAACAAGCAACAATATTCCTATAGCAAAGGCACGTCTTTTCAAAGAATGTCATGCGTATTCTGTGGTGAAAGAGGAATATATGGACTTCCATACAAAAAAGATAAAAACAACAAAACATGACAAAATAATGGGTAATTCCACTGTGCAGCAGCTGTTGAAATATTATAAGACCTACCACATTCAAACATTCCCATGAGATAAGCCAACTGCAGAGGAGTCAGGAGATGAATTAACTTCTACATTTATTTACTCATGGAACGTAACTACTATCAATTAAGTCTTCTCAGCTATATCCAAAACAACTTGGAGGATGGATACAGCCTTAGTTCTTCCAGAAATGTGTATTCCAAAAGAAAACAAGTTTCTCCAGTCACTACTTCATAAAATTTCATGGAGACTATACTGGAAATCAGTTAACAACTTAAGCATTAATTGGTCCTCATCCTCATCACATCTGCCCATTTTAGTTACAAATACAAAACTGAGAAGTCTCTCTAATAACAAACAAATCCACACAACAGCTATAATTTTTGTGTCCCAAGTTTACCAATGTTTTGAACAGCCAACACAATTCTTTTAATAGCCCTGATAGAAAGACTCTGGATTTATGGCTCCATGTCTGCACCTTAGCCGAAAAATACGTTAACTTTATGGGCAAGTCTGGCAAGAAGGACAAGAAACATCTATGCTCTACTTCTAAACTGATATGATTCTGTCACCAGCCTTCAAAAAAATCTGTCAAGGACTACAAAGATCATCAAAGCTTGACAGAGGGTTTTTCAGAGTGAAATCCACAATGCTTAAAAGCAGCTTCTCATTTGCCTGTAAGAATTTAAACTCAGACTGCTCCTGTCACTTACTACTTAAGCTCCCTTTATAGCCATGGCCTTTAAACACCACCCCAAGACTTACACCTACACTTGTAACCAAGAAAAACTGCATGATAAATAGGACCTATCCCACTGGGAATTCTGTAAGCAATAATCAAAGCTTTAAAGTGAATGTACTTGAGAAGAAGGAGTCAATCCCACTATTATGTACCTACTCTCAGGGTGCTCTGCAGAGAACAGGCGATGGCCATTAGCGGCCTTCTTGGAATGAATGGCAGAGAGGTTGCTCCTGAGATCAGGACAAATCCATAAATCAACCTTTTTGCAAGTTTAATTTGGGGTGGAAAGCAGTTCTTTGGCATTCATAGAAAAAGGTACAATAGTGGTTCAAGGCTGATCTAAAGCCTGAAAGCTTTTCCATTTCAATGTTCTCAGTCGTTCTGGTAGCAGAATAATAGTATTAGCAGCTAATACTATTATCCAGTTATTACAGGGATTGTGTCAATCAACTTTTAATTATGTTAAACAGCTTGCTTGATTTCAGTGCAGTATTATACAATTTTCTTTCTTCAGAATTGAGCTTGCTACACTTCTTGTAGACCACCTAGCACTCAGTTTTCTCAGTACAAAGATAGAAAACAACAACTATGTGCTTTGGATACCCTCCTCTATTAGCCATATGTCAGTGCCTTGCTAACAAGTCCATGTCAAATATTTAGAACCTCTATTTATAGCGAAGCATCCCCCAGCAAACCAATAACCTTGGCTATGCATTGCCTGGAAAACTTATGTTTATTTAAGCAGTTGCAAGAGCACTAGCAATACATTTCTCAGAATTAATAAATTAAAAAACCCAGAACTTAGGTGCAACATTTTTACTATTCTCTATTGCAACTATGTCAATATTCTCGTATCATGTTTATCTCCATTTGTCTAGCACATTTTGCTGAACAGATTAGTGCCTTACCAAGCTCACGTGCCAGAGCAAAGCACCATGATTGAACACCCTTTTAGCAAGACAGAAGATTAGAAAAGAGCAGCTGCACTTTATGTACATATTTACACTGCACTGCAACTTTATTTATCAAATATATGTATTCCTGCCTGGTTTCAGCCCAGATGGCAACAAAGGACCAGGCGGCTGCTAGCTCACTCCTCCCCCGCTGGGATGGGGAAGAGAAAATATAAAGAAATGCTTGTGGGCTGAGACAAGGACAGGGAGGGATCACTCACCACTTATGGTCACGGGCAAAAGACAGGCTCAACTTGGGGAAGAAACAAAAATCAATTTCATTTACTACCAATCATATCAAAACAAGATAATGAGAAGTAAAACCAAATCTTAAAACGCCTGCCTTCCCTCCTTCCCGGGATTAACTTTACTTCCAGTTCTCTCTTCCTCCTCCCCACTAGTGGTACAGGGGGATGGGGAATGGGGGCTGAGGTCAGTTCCTTACACATCTCTGCTGCTCCTTCCTCCTCACACTCTTCCACTGCTCCAGCGTGGGGTCCCTCCCATGGGAGACAGTCCTCCACAAACCTCTCCAACATGGGTCCTTCCCACAGGCTGCATTTCTTCATGAACTGCTCCAGCATGGGTCTGTTCACCTCCCCCGGCACACCTCCTCCCCCTCCTCTTCACTGACCGTGCCGTCTCCACAGGTGTTTCTTTCACAGCCCACTCCCCACCACCACTGCAGGTTCCCCCTTTTCAATCTGTTCTCCCCGAGGCGCTACCACCGTCACTGACAGGCTCAGCCTGGGCCAGCGGCGGGTCCGACTTGGAGCCGGGGAAGCTTCTCATAGGAGCCGGCCCTGCGGCCTGCTCCCCCCCGCTGCCCAAAGCCTGCCACACAAACCCGAAACACTGCCTGAGTTCTGATACTCAACACCATCTAGGACAAGTTGCTGGGCGTAAAATCAGCTTCAGGTCGTCACTGATACAACAACAAAGGATGATCCAAAAAAGTAAATGAACCCATCCCCTGCATGCCGCCAGCATTCACAAAGGTCTCCTCCTGCAAAGGCAGCTGTACGCAGGCGTCCGCCGCGGTGGAAGGTTCCATTTGAGGTCAACAGAATTCCATCAACGGACAACGCATCTATGCAAATCAATTTCTTGGCAAACCAGGTGGTACAGAAATTTCTGGATATTTGGGTTGCATTGGTCAGTTTGCACTGTCGAAATTAATGTAATTTTAGCATTTTAGGCTTGTTACCTCTTCTTGAAATTGCCTAATCGATTAGCAAAATTAATTTCAGAGGAATTATTCTTGAACTATATTTACCTCAAAATTTACTGCTTTCTATTTCCAGACCTGAGGAGACTGTGATCTCAAAAGCTTTTTTTCTCCACAACTACATAAACTGGACTATTAACAGAGATTACTTCTCCATACAAACCTTCCCTTATATATTTTTTTCATATAAAGTGTCCTGCAGAAATATAAAAATACCTTGAAGACATTTGGTAAAAATAAATATTTCCTAAGCTGAAAGTGTTAGTTCTATTCGTATCCAAGAAACTCTTCAGTTTCTTAGTTTCAGAAGTATGGGTCTGCCTAAAACAAACACCAAACAAAAAGCTTAAATAGGTAAATATATAAATATATATATATACATACCATGCATGCAAAGTCCATGTACACTTTTTTCTCTTTAGTCTTTTTTTTAACCCACATTTCTCACCATGGTTTCTAATAGCCTCTAGTAAC
The DNA here is from genome assembly GCA_035590195.1 of Aviceda cuculoides. Taxonomy (NCBI): domain Eukaryota; kingdom Metazoa; phylum Chordata; class Aves; order Accipitriformes; family Accipitridae; genus Aviceda; species Aviceda cuculoides. The sequence continues at coordinate 2,852,345 of JAVJGG010000048.1, forward strand.
AAAACTTCAGAAATGTGATTTTCATCTCTGAAGTTCTGCTACTGTTCAGAGTCCAATGATAGCAGTAATACACAATTGTGAAGAGACATAAAAAACCCACAGCTATTGATATACATTATGTTAGTATATTAGAAGCAAACTTAGCTTTTTTATAATCAGCTGAAGTACTTTAGGGCACCTTCCCTTGGGTGCAAGAAAAGAGCACTTTATAACATGTAAGATTGACTTCTCCATTCATAAGTGATTACTTGACATATTTCTGGTTTAATGCATGGTGTGCTAAAAAAATGCTACCTTTTAAGACAGGATCAGAATGTCATCTAAGAAAAAGTTACAATAATTTCATACATCTTTATGCCATAGCAGTCAGAAAAATATATAATGAAAAAAGTAACATGCAGATGCATAAAATTTTCACAAAAAACTGACAAGAAAGTTATTTGTAGCAAAATATGACAGCTGTAGAATATTTCATCTTTCTGGCATCCAATCATTTGTTCAATCAAATGAAAAACTAGTCACAGATAACTGATGTTTTTCTCTTTCACCACTGCCTGTAAATGTATTCATAATTCACTAATCCTGCTACATGTAATATGTATCTTAAAAAAACATATGCACAAAGAAAAAACCTCCAAAGCCACCTCTGCTGACATATTCTGGGACTAAAAGAGAACAGAAATCAGCTCTGAACACTTAAATCTTGCAATGAAGAACACAAAATATTTTTACAAGATTTGTTAGGAAGTGAATGTAACTATTATCTCATACAGGTAAAACTACTCAGGTAAGAGGATTAATTATATCATAATACAAAATCTTTCCTATTATGCTACAATCACTAGACCAAATAGTTATGTACAAAGCCTTAAAAAAAGTCCCTAAAGCTGAGCACTGTTATTAACATAATGATCCAGAATTTCCATTAGATAACAGTATCAGAATATGCTAGGTTTAAGAACAACTCCTTAGACAGCCTTACACAAGAACTGAGTTCTTTTCTTCTTGAAATTAAGAATTGACATTACACCTGGGAACTTATAGATTGCTAATATTTTAAGGGCTGCTTGTATATTTCTTGGCATAGTCAATAAAAACAGTCAATATGTCAGCACTAAAAGAGGACATTCATTATCGTATGCTGCTTTTTTCTAAATTAAAAAAAATTGAAATGTGCATTCCACTGAGATTTCACAAAGTCATTGTCTAAAATTCTGTGAAAAGCACATACTCTTAAGTGAGATATCTTTCAAAATTATGTTTCCTTTCCTTTATTAGACAATACACTTTTAAATGCCCCAGACTGTGACATATACATGCTCTGTAAATATACATTAAAAACAAACAAACAAACAAACAAACAAAAACCCTCTCAGTCCACAATTTACGGCTTGTTAAGGAACATGGATGATGTCTGCACAATTTTAGATCAAACTATATCTTTAATGCAGAATTAGAAAAAAAAAAATCAAGTTTTTATTACAATAAAGTTGAGAAATTTAATTCATTCTTTAGATATGTACAGTATGCACCATACATAATTAAAAAGGAATCTTAAAAACCCCACAAAAATCATAAATCACATGACATCACATAACCTTGTCCTTCTAGATTTTATTTTTCATTATTATATGATAGCCAAAGAAGAATACTTTTGAACTTGAAGAAATCTACTACTGCTTCTTCACCACCAAGTTTCTACATGTAGATACTGGGTTTTTCAAACATCAGAATTCTAACAGCTGCTACATGTTACTATTTCATATTTATACCAACAGTTCTTTCCTTTCTTCTACTTAGAGAGGATAATTTGTATAGAATTTGTATTTTACTTGTTATATAACAAATACTGGAGGGCAAAGTGGGTGGTGATAGAGGAATTTGCACTGAGCTTGGTCTTGGAAAGCAGAGGAAAAACATAGCCTCATGAAAGATATGTTTAGTTTTATTCTAAAAAAAAATTAAAAGGTATTTAATTCAGAAGTGGAAACTACCTGTTCAAAAAAAACCAGCCTTTAAGAGTGCAGGCATAGTACCAAATGGCTACTGACTTCTCATTTTTAAGCTAGAATTGTGTCAAAGGCCACAACAACAGAAAATATGAAGGACAGATGAAGACAGAATTAGCCATCCACTCGCTATTTCTTAATTTACTTATTTTACTAAAAAGGCACTGTCATTAATGTTAACAGAATGTATTGCTTGCTATACTCTTTTCTGTTCAAGAACTACGTAAAAACAGTTTTTTCCACATATTTCTACTGTAGGTTCTTAGCATTATCATCTCCGGACTAATGTGTTCATGCTAACGTGTACATTAGCATGAGAAGGAATAGATTCAGCCAACTACAATGAAGTCATGTGTCCTCTACCTTCAGCAGGATATTGCATATTGTTTACATCCTCTTTTAACAACTTTACAGCCACAAGATTGTTAAGAAAACTATGAAAGGATATTCTTCAAGATTGCTACCTTTAGACTAAAATTTGGTTTAATATTCATGCTTATTTTTCCAGTGACAAAAAATACATTCCATGAAAATATTCATTGGGAAAAGTGCTCCTGAAAAAATGTCTAACCTTGAGCAGGCAAGCGTTGTTGGCTGAAAGACAGAGCTGATGCTATTCACGCATTCTTATACCCAGCTGATCTGAAATAAATCTTTAAAAGCAAGAGACCCAAAAAAAAAAAAAAAAGGGAAAGGGAATTGGTAGCCAATTGATCTGTGAAACTACTTGGTATCCAGGAGGCCAAGTGTCCAGCTCTTAAAGCTAGGAGAACTCAGCACCACGTTCCTGTCTCTAATGCTGTAATTTTTCACGGTTATCCCATGGTTAATATCAAATTTTCTACCAGTTACATCCTCAGAATTCTGAAAACACCTAATTGACACCTAATTCGGACAACTAAAACTGGCTATACAAGACAGCCTTTGCTACTAGGTGTAACACATGTATGCGACACTGGTGTACACCTAAGATGAAAAGCTTCTGGTACCAAAGCCCAGTCTAAGAAGTCAGAGTAAAACAACTGCTAAAGCAAATACATCCCCTCCTCCAAACCACGGTGCTCTGCAAGACCATCCATGAATGTGTGTTGTGAATGGTCAACTCTTCCAGGAGGATAGACAGTTAAGATTCCTCTTATCAATAAGGCACTGTCCTAATGACATCATTATTAGGCCTTTCCACTTGTGCTGCCCTCTGGTAAGACATTTATCAGCCAGTTCCCACATTCTTTATAATATTCAAAATTAGGGGATTTATTTTTGGTTTTTGTTTTTTTTTTGTTACGCCAACTCATCTTACTGGACACCAAAACCTGCCTAACCAAGGCAAGTAGGCCCTGCATTAGGCCATATGGACTCACCCGGCTAGATTTTCTCCAGAAAGTCAGCCAGTAAGAACAAAAGTACATGAGAAACTATCAATGGTGTTTCTAAAAGCATTAATACTAAATTCAGTTACCCTCCCGTACAGGCAAAGGCATTACAGAATCAGTGACAAAGCAGGAGCTAACCCACAGCAATAAAGGGAACATCTGCCCCCAAAAAATACACACTTCACCTCTAACTTAAAAAATATTGCCTTGTAGTGGCACTCCAGTGCAAAAACTCCAGAAGACCTATATTTTCATTGTCCGGTACAACCAGCTTAAGAGATGCAAAAACATAAGACACTGCAGTTTCTCTGTATGTATATATGTTCCTATATGCCATAGAAAACCACTTCACAGATACAAACATAAATGCAGATTTCCTTGCTGACAAAGCAATAATAATTCAGAAGTTTTGAACAACATTTTAAAGCGTGGTAAAGTGAACTATATGAACTATACAAGAGATCAGTAAGGAATAAATGTAAATGTTAAAAGAGGTAAAGTGATTTAAAATTTACAGAATAAGAACTACTGTGAATAAAGGATTTTTCAAGGAGGAGTTTAAAAGCAAATCAAAATAAAAAAAAAAACCCACAGCTCCCATTAGCCAGCCAGACAAGTATTTCTAACAATGTGATTACAGAGTAGAGGTTAAGACTGCTGAGAAAAGTCAGTTTTACTGCTATTTGTATCCACACAAAGCTTTTACGTTTAAAGCTTTTTAATTTCTAGTAATAGTCTCTCTTAATATCAACCAGTAAATGTAAGAAGAAACGAAAACAAGCTTTTCCTCCCCAGAGTTCATGCACGCAGCATTCTTTATCCAACACACACGCGCGCGCGCACGTTCACACGATGTATTGGCAAACTGCCCTCCAGTATTTTCTTGCAGTTCCTGGTGCCACTGTTGCCCCTGGGGGCAGTGGTGGACTTGAGGAGAAAGCCCACCTAACCCCACATCAAAATGAAAATCCCGAAGGCTGGCTGCACACGGCTTGCTCTGTTGTCTAATGAGTGCTGCTTACAAACTAACATAATAAAAAGTTAAGCTCATTCACCATTGGCTGGATAAAACGATCCAGTATTAAATAGTCACAGAAGAGAATCTCTCGGAAAAATGATGGAGCAGTTACTCTCACCTCCTCTACAATGTTATGAGCCAACAACTGTTCTGGTATAAGGGGGAGCAAACCTCACATCTCCTTTTCAGCTTAGAGAAACAAGTGCAAATCTTATTAAGTCTCTATGGACTTCCCACTTTCACCTGACATGGCTGTGGCTAACAAATGCAGTTAAAAATATTTTAAAAAGTAGATTAAAAATTAAGTTTGTTGTGATAAGAAATGTGTGTTACCAGTTTCTGAAAAAGAAAGTTGTATTACTTCTAAAAATTGCTATTTTTTGTACCTTCTAACACTTCTTCACGTTTCAAATTTCTGTTTTAGAAATACACAATTTGTTTCAGAAATTTTTCCTCTAAGATTCTTTACAATAACAAGGAAACAATTGTCACTCATTGTAAAATTAAGATACACTGTAAACAACCTATTTTTCAGCATAAAACTCTTAAAGTGACCAAAAATGTCCCTCTTCAAGAACTATACCTTCTAATAATGACAAGTATCTGATAGGCAATAGTGCCCAGTGAACTCTAGCTATCTGTGAACTTTATTTTTTTCTTACTGAAATTCAGAAGAAGGGGTTAACTCCTGGCACGGTTTTGCTCTCACACACTCCTGAGTAATTCCACTTAAAATAATGCTCATGACAGATGAGATTTGAATTATACACTGCTGTGCAAGACAGTTCAGTGAAATACATGTAATCTTACCATCCTTTCAGAGCAAATTAATGGTTATAGCCTATGGTGTGCAGTGCAGAACCAGACAGAACTGTGTCAGCTCAGGACAAGTTACCTCCTGCATCAACCAATACTCTTTGCACATTAAACAGCTATGCTGACATCACTGTGCTAATCTATACCACCCCTCACCCCGCTCCTGAGCCAAAATTTCAACACAGTGGTGCTTTGTGCAGCATCATGTATCTAGTGTGTGCTACACCCAGACAGAAAACTTGTTTCTTTGGGGAAAAAAAAACCATGAATGCTTTGATAAACAGATAAATACTATGCATTTGGTTCGTGTCAGCACTTATACAATCACATTTTTTCACTGGTCAATGCTCATCAGGAGAGATGACTGCTGGACAGTGAACACTTTTCAAAGGGTTTGGGGTTTTGGTTTTTCTTTTTTTGCTTTGACTTTTTTCCCCTTTCCTCTCTTTCTCAGAGAAGCTGTTTCAGTAAGCTTTCTCTCCATCAGAAACCACCTGGAACCGATCTTGACTTTGTGGCAAATATTGTCTGGGAATTGAGTGCAGAGAGAGAGAGAAGACAAAACACCTTGTTTGCCTCTTTCTTTCAGCTCTTAGGGACAGGAGCTATGCTCCCCCACTGTCTTTGACATGAGGAAAATGAACGAAAGACCTCAGGTGTAAGCATACCACAATCATTACCTTACTCAGAATAATGTCTTTTAAAGGAGTATCTACTCTCACAAGCAAATCTAATGTCATTATGCTTTACTGACATGTCTAAGTACACAAGTATTTCCAAAGTAAAAAACATGATGGACACCATCATCAGTAATCAGAAAGATCTACTTAACATTATAACTCATTTCAAGCACAGTGGCAGATTGGAACTAAATTAAGACTTTCTACTCTCTCTTAGATTGCCTTAGGGTTTTGACATTTCTACATTATGTTGGTAATCTCTTACTCAACCAATCAATTGGAGACAAGGTTGGGGTTTTTTTGGTTGAGTGGCTTATTTATGATTTTTGACACTTCTTTACATATATACCTTTTTAGTCCCAGTCTCTTCTCTCACAGTGATTAAAGCTCACTTCTGGCACAATCTTTCCCCTCCCCTCACCCATCTCATTAACACATGTCAAAGTAACCTCCATTCAAAAAACAGTGGTCCTAACCTCTGTCAAAAAAAAAAAAAAAAAAAAAAATGCAGTTGGCAAAGAATTTCTCCTTTTTTACATAACAAAAATAGGTGGCAAATCTGGGATCTATGTTGTCCTCAGGCTTTATGATCAGGACAGAGTGCCAGCCACTGAAACAGTGAGCACTCAACTTCATGAGCTCATTTCACTGAAGTCACAAGATTTTGCATGACATGTACACACATATTTGTTCATTGGTCTGGGAAGAGGAAGAAGACATCATATTCCTCCACCAAGGCAGCTGCTTGCCTGTGGAAGGGAGACTGTCTGCATTCTCATCCCCGCTCCAGCAACAGCTCTTCTGTCTCCAGGCTTCTCTCTCTAGGAAGGTAACTGTGAGCTAAAGAAATCACTCTGCTCCTCATTCATTTTCATGGGATGAGAAAAGCGTGTTCCTTGCCCCCCGGACATCCGGAGACAGCAGTCCAGTTGTGCTGTTACAGTTGCATAACCCTGGCAAGACTTGAACTAAAAATAAACGCAGAACACAGATGACGACCAAACGTCACACAGTGCTGCTGCTAAACACAACATTGACCAGGGACAAATGTGGAGATAGTTGTGTGACAGAGAGATCTCAAAGAGCAGAAAGGGACCAAGACCTTCATTTACAGCTGCTAAGAAGCTATCAGACACCAGGAACAGCTACTCAGTCAAACGCTTCCAGCAACTAGAAGTGAAAATTTTGGCACATGTTACCAGTCCCCCACAGCCACCCACACTCATCATCTTCTAAAACACATAAATAGCTATAAATCAATTGACATAAGACACAGAAAGAACCAAGTAATTTTTTTTGCCAGCTGTTTCTTACACTGACACCAGCCCTAAAAAACCCCAAGTCAGATGAAGGATGGGACAACAAAAACTAACCCAGACAAATGCCTCTGAGGAATATAAACATCAGAGAGGTGTTAACACTAAGAAATATGAGCATCATGTGAAGTTACAAATATGAATGCAGTGTTTAAAACCCTGCCATTATTTATTCCAGGACAGAAAAGTATAGATAAACTTCCTTTCCTGGTCCATCACTGAAATAAAGGCTCAGAGGGTTGCAACTGCAAGCTATAAATCTGGGTGATGAAGGAGGACTTCAGACAGTGCTACAAAGCCGCAGTGTTTACCAAAGGAAACTCAATTTTAAAAATAGTTATCTCCAGGATATCTGTCAATTGCGTAAAGCAGATGCAAGCTCCTCATTCTTGTAATGTCACTATTCCAAACTGACATTTCGTGTAGAAAATAAGAAGTCACTTTTTGTTTGAAGAAGAATTGTGCATTTCTTTCTCTCCTTAAAATACGCTAAGTAGTTTTCTCTTATTGTGAATAAGTCTCGATCTACTAACAGGAATCTACTCAGGACTGCCATGAATTGCCTTGCAAACTATTTCTCACAACTAGGAACCAGGAAAGGATCCTAGAGAACTCAAAGAATCACAGAACCCAGGGAGATATTGGGAATCTTTGTAACTGCAGATCTGGTTTGATCACAAAGATTGCTTATTCTGGAGAAGTAGTACTTAAACCAATCTGACTCCCAGTGAAATTTCATATGCACATAAGCATAGTCTCTGCAAGACAGAGTCCTTCTGGGACAGATGCATTTTACTATCGGTTTCAAATGCAATGCTTACCTCGCACTGAGCGAAAAACATCTGTCAGAAGCCCAACCATTCAAACGGGAACATGGCCTTGCCCACTTTTCAAACAGAAAGATAGAGTGCATTTATTCTGAGTAGAAACATTCCCCATAAAGCACAAGCCACATATGTTCACACTGCATTTGTTCCTATGCACATCATTCAAGACACTTTCCCTGCCCCCAAAGTGTTGCAATCTCTGGTGCTTGTGGGAGGCTTTCTTCCACATATCAATTTTCTATTACACAGCATCTGTAGCAATGTTTTCTTTCCCTGGAATATGAATTGCAGCAACTCCCCCAGACCTTTGATAAGCTCCCAGCCAAATTTTAAGAGCAAGACTGGAAATTCAAAATGATTTAATACCTCTTTCATGTTTATATAACAATCCATTGTGTCCTTGTCCAAGAATATTTGAATGTGGGAAGTTAAGAAGAAGTTTAACTTGAAGAAAACTTCCCACGCAGTTAGTAATTCTAATCTGTTTATATCTAGGCTCAATATAAAGTCTGACTACGTATTTCTTTGGAGTCAAGCCACTGTCCTGAAGATACCCAATGATATTATGCAGTATCCCACCAGCATAAAAAGTAAAGCAGCCACATCCCACCAAGGAAATTAGGGTCTAGGTTCACCACTACCTACCTTCTAGAGCTCTCAATGCAGCCAATCACAAAGTAAAGAATTGTTTGTTGCAGGGGAAAACAGAGATAATAAAAACTTGTCATCATTAGGCATGTTCTGAACACATGAAGATGGGGACAGGTAAAGTTAAGGGTTGCAACGCAAATCTTAATTCTCAAAAAGTAATAGTGTACTTTTCTCACTTAAAAAAAACAAACAAAAAACAAACAAACAAACAAACAAAAACCACCAAAAAAACCCCACCAAACAAACAAAAAAAACCAGCATATCTTTAATTGGTCAAGATCTCAAATTTGGAGAAATGAGTCCACTGAGAATCTCAGAAGATCTGTTTCTTGAGAAAGAGCCAAAGTATACATCCTGGAGGATTAAAACTAAGTGAAGGGCACATTAAATTTGATTTAAACATATCCTGAAAATTTAAGAAAGATACAAACACCAAGCTGTCTTTCAAGTAAAAAAAAAAGATGTGTTTTTCTTTGCAATCTCTGCAGGGAAGCCAATGATCCCTTACTGACAAGGGTTCTATATACAGCAAAGATGACAGCAATAAACACTTACATAATCCTTGTAAGCTTCTTTATGAACACTTCCATTAACATAAATTTTTATCTGGTCAAGAAAGTATTTTTGTCAGTAAACTGACAAAAATTTATACCAGTTGAGAACACAAACCATGGATTTCAAAGTGGTCTTTATGAGTAAACTGGCCAGAATTAGTCTTGGATGAAGTTTGTAGCTCCAGAAATCTGCCAGAATTAAGTAAAATATTGGGGTTTGTTCAAACACAGTGGATTCTCTTCATTAACATCTAGATCAATGTGCAACTGCCAGTCAGTTTGTCAGGAGTATTCTTGTTTGTCATGCTGGAAAAATAACTAACTTCAAGCTTTACCACATGGTGTTAAGTGATGGAAGTGGGAAGATGAAGCTGCAGAAAGAAAAACAGCAGCCACTCACAAGCTTGAGAGATACCTAACTCAGTAACGTTGTTGTGCTAATGTGTTATCAGGTCAAAAGAGGAAAGTTTATTTCTATTTACCACAGAGGCAAGAGAAAGTTCTTCCTAAAAGCAGTAGTAGTAATAATAATAATAATTTTATAAAAAGGAATGATGGAAATAAATTAGTTG
>JAVJGG010000048.1:2862260-2889771 GCA_035590195.1 Aviceda cuculoides
AGTTGGGGGGGGGGGGTTAAACCAAGAAAAATGAAAACTATTTTTCAGTTTGAAACGGGAAATATAATGCTTGAAATAAGACCTTTCTCCTGCTTTATCACTTATACGAGATTCCCTCTGCCCCCCACAATTAGCTATCCATTTATAAAGCACTTCAAAGGGGCATTAAAGTTCATTTTGAACAGTCAATGTTCCCACATAATTTTCTTGCTTTTTGTCACTGAACAATTTTGAGAACTAATTTTTTTTAATCTAAAACATTGAAGTTATTTCATTATAGCTACAAGAAAATACATCCTTTAAAAACAAACAAAAAATCCCCACCCAAAATTGCCTTCTCAGCTTTTTGGTCAGAATAAACACATACCAACAGCAAAATTCACATTACTTACCATCATATAAATTGCTAGCATAAATAAGTTAGGACCCTGCTACTAACATACATTCAAGCAAGCTGGAGTTAGTGTGATTTCATAACCAGGAAGAGATTGTCAGCATGACTACAAGCATTTATCCTCTGTTTAGGGCATCATGGTCTACTTGTAAAAATATCGCTCTTCAATAAATATTAGAGTATGCCATTGCTGCCCCCAGAGTTTTACCAATTCAGAAAATGCTCAGAATTCTAATTTCGGAACAATTTTAGGAAAATCCTGCCTTTGTTCCCCAATAAATGCTCTAAGGTAAGGATTAAGATGACTACTAAAACCCACCCAGAAATCCTGCTCACCCGTTTTGAGCTTGTATTTTTGTACCTGTAAAAAAAGGGGGAAAATATTCCGTCATATGTTTGGATGCATATGCATCAGTGTCCACACTGTCTATATGTTATCTACCATACCAGGAAAAAGGTCTCAGTTTGGGCTATAAGAAAAGGAAGTGCGAGGAAATTTTCATGTCAACGGTCAAGCTGAAATGAAATTACTACCTTACATACCTGAGGAAAGACATCTTCCCAATGTCTGAAAAACCCAAACTACTAGATACCAACAATGAACACTGAAAGTGAATTTCAGAGGTAACACATGTAGAGGAACCATTCAGGATAAGACAAGGGAGAGACTGACGGGACAGTGCGATGCAAAGTTTGGCATTCAGTCTCAAAGACTTCTTCCCTTTACAATCCTGTTTATCAGTGACTGAGGGTTTATTAGGACAGGTACAGTGCCTAGCCACAGTCCACTGGAAAATGCTTAAATTTCCATTTAGTCTCCAACTTGAATCAAAAAGGAGAAGCAGAACAGCTGTGACTGACAGCCACTATCTTGATGTCGTACGATCAAAGGGTGAAGGATGAATACCCAGCCTCCAGCTATGCAGGCATGCTTTGCCATCAACAGCACAAGACAAATTTGTACCCCACTTGGACTTGACGGTTGTGGAGCCACTGCCTCACCTTGGGGCCTGCTGAACGTTACCAGCCTTTAAAAAAGCCCTTTGCTGCACCCCAGCCAAGAGCCATCTGCCAAGGCATCAGGTCCCAGACCTGCTGCCTCCACACCGAGCAAACCCCAAGCAGCACAGTACACGGGGCTCCTGGCATCAACAGTTCTCCCCCATCAGCAGCTGCCACAAGATTATTTAATAGCTCAGGTGGTTCTGCTGGCACAGAAACAGTGGCACTGTTTTCTGAAGGCAAGATACTTGATGTGCAAACAAAGCAATGGAGCATGTTAGCCTATGCCTTCATATTTAGGGATGTGCATTTTCTTTGGCAGCAAAGCTAAAGGAATCCTCCTGCCAGGTGTCCCCTGTGACTCCCAAGCCATTGCTGCAGTCGTGCCAGCACAGCTGCCTGTGGTGCTCAGCACTGGCACAACTAAACAGGGAGCACCCTATGAAAAGGGAAGAAAAGGGGTGACCAGCAACTTGAGAAACTCACTACTGCAGTGCAACTATGTGCCTAAAATGTAGAAATAAGCCATCTGTAGCTCTTAAAAGGAACCTTGTCTCGTCACCATCATGAGCATACCATGGCACATCACTGCTGAGAAGCTGGAGAGGAGAGAAACTTTCAGTGGCTCACAAGTTGTGAATTCATTGGGCATTTAGTATAATTTTTTAGGTTTTCAGGAAAAATACCAATGTCAACTCTACACATAGTAAAATCAAAAAGGTATTTTACATTTAGTTTCATATCTTTAGTTGTTGCTACCTCCCCTCCTTCATACAGATTTCTCAGAAGGAGGAACTTTGAAGATGAAAAGGGAGAGGATAAGATGTGGAAAATCCAAACACTTCTCCAAAGTATTCTAGAGAAAAGGATTTTATTGTAATTATCAACCAGACACATGCAGAATTACCTTTCTAAAATCCCATGGAATGGAAAAAGTACATGGAAATCTTTCCAGTAAAAAAAACCCAACCAAGATTAGTACCTTGTTGTGGTTGGGTCTACCCAAGCACATTAAAGAGCAGACAACTTCAGTAGACAAGACTATTTAGAGTGGGAAAAAGGGAAATATCCTTACCTGGCTTACACAAATAAGAAGCCAAACCACAGAAAATTACTTGACTTCACCATGTTTATATGACAGCCCCATAGCAAAGTGACTCCAAGTTCCCAAACCTAAACCTGTAGTTCCAAGGGCACAACCTCTCCACAAAAGGATATTCTTGCCTTTCTTCCAAGGTGGTGGCAGAGGTACATACAAGCAGGAGTTTACTCTGAAATCAATCATTTGTTAATCACACAAAGCAACAGGGAATCCTTAAGTTGCAGAGTGACTCTCCTAGTCACATTTGCACCATTTTCCCAGTTGTTTTCCCCTTACTATTTGCATCATTTTCTACTTGAAAACATCATGAAATGAGTCACTAGTTCTACCTACATTTGCGTTCTTATACTGTGCCGACCACTGCAGCATCTGACCACTTTTCAGGAAAAGATGCACACGTACCAAATACAGCCATGCCTTTTGAGATAACGCAGGTGGTAAAGGGACAAGCAGCAGTCCAGGGATGCAGCCCTAGTGCAAGACAACAGTATTTCCACCCTCCAAGATGACAGACTTAACGCTACTCACCTGCCTCCAAATGCATTCATTAGCAGCTTTACACAGGATCTTAAGAGGGGATGGCCCTGTAGCCACAGACACTTATTCAAATAGAGAAATATTTGTGAGAACGTGTTCATTAATAGTAGACTATATTACAGGAAACCATAAAGCTAATATTAATGCCTCAGAATTGTCAACCATATCTTGTCTAAAACCTATGTTTATTTCTGCATTTATGATTAAACTCACCAATTTTTGGCACTCAAAAAAAAAAGTGCAAGAGGATACCCATTTGAGAAAACGGTGCATTTGCTTTCCTGGTGGTCTTGCGTTTTAAGCCAACAGGTTGGTTTAAATTTAAAGTGTTGGTATCACTAAACTAATATATCAACCTTTAAGGGAAAATTAGGTTTTACAGAGACAGCAGAAGTAAATTCATACTTTATTGCAAACTACTAGATGCTTTTCTTCTTCCTCTAAATTAGCAGAGTCATTGAGGTCTCTCATTCCCTTCACTTCATCTTAGTCTCTTCCCTCAAATTCACAGCAATTCCAGAAAAATCACAGTTCAAATTTAAAGGATAAAATTCCAACAAACATTATGCAATGATCTGAAACAAGCTAATCATTGCCTTCACTGGTTAATCATACAAAATCTGATGCTTAGCTTACGTGAACTACAAGGAAACAACAGGAACTCCAAGGAGCTCATCCAAACGAGCACAGTAATACCCTGATCCTGCACTCCTTACTGAACTGTTTCTGTCCTCTTTCCCAGGACTGTTCCAGTAAGGGCAGATGAATTAATAAACTTTAACAGTATCCACAATCTAGTAGCTAAACTTGCTTGTGTATTAGACAAAATACATTGCTTGTTCCTAAACCACTGTAACCTGATCAACCACAGTGACTAAAAAACCTTCACACCAAACTACTCCTGAAAACGGGAACAACTAACTAGAAACCTGTCCTTCAGAAATATTTTTGCACTGTGCTAAGTGACCCTGAACCAACAATATTGGATCTAACATATGGCCATCTCAAAATGTCTGGGAATACTGTTTTGTTTGTGGGTGTAATTTTTATAAAGCAAACAGGGTTTTAGTTCAGCTCCATGTATTGGCATGGCAAGACAACAGCATGCATGCCACGCTCTCAGTCAGCAGACAATCAGCTGTCAAATTTGTTCCTTTTATCCAAAAGTGCATGGAGTAAAAAAGCAATTCTAGAAAGAGCTAAATACTGAATGGTTTATCCAAAAATAAGAACTGTAGCCCAACATATCCCAAAGAAGAAATGTTATGTTTGTGTCTGGAAGACAATTTGAATCGAGCTTGACAATATTTCTAGCCTCTGAAGTGCTGTGTGAACTGCATCCTGCATTGTACAGCCTAACAGGGTTGCCTTTGTTGATGTTGATACAGAACACGGGTAGTGAAGTGGCTGATGTGCTTGCCCATACAAAGTTACAGTTTTAACTCCAGATTCAGAAAAGTACACAACATATTTGTGATTATGTGTGAGACAGACTTGTATTTCAATTTATACATTTTTGTTAATTTAGCTCATCTCTCCTGCCAAAGATGCAATCATTTTCCTGAAAATTAATGTCAACCCGGTAAGCCAAAAGCCATTTATCAGCTTTTAGCTAAGAAATATTTGAAGAGCTTAAAAAAAGGCTGGTATTAAAATGCTGATTGAAACAAGTATGAATGGTTTGATTATTACATGGAGTCCTGGAGCGGGAAGAAGGGAGCACATCCTGTTTTGTGGTTAGGAAAAGTTGGCAATCTGAATCTGACCCCCACCCTTTTTTGTGCAATCTCTGCATAATAAATCTGACATTTCAGAAGAAAGCTTCCATTCTCCTCCAATAACCCTGTGCAGAGGAGTAAAGAAAAGTGGGTCCTACACTCCTTTTTTTTTTTCAGTGGTCCACAGGATTTCCAAAAATAATACCCTGCCCAGATGTTGAATCAGACTTTCAGTTTATTTGCAGGCAGCAGAATCAGTAGATTTCAAATTAGCTTCAGATGCTGTGAGCGAGGAAACACCACTTCCCTCCAAATTCAACATCTAAAGGGTTTTTTGCATTTTTATGCTTATTTAAAAAAAAAATATAGGCCAAGAATTAACAGTTGAGCTCTAAATCAATGCTTCTTTCAAGGTCAAAACTTCTGGACTCAAAGAAATCCTTAATCTTGGTAAAACTTGGGCGCTAATGGTACCCAAACATTCTACCTCAGCCACCTGCACTTCTTATTTCACTCAAAAAACCCCCACAACCAAGACTGTAGAAGCTACACATGGTACTAAAAATGGCAGATCATCTCAGACACAATAATGAAAATATATCTGTAGTTTTTAGTCAGTTTTCCCTTAGAATCAAGAGTTATTCTTGACCCCTTCCAATCCTACATTTTTTATTTGATTACCAAATTTAGCTTCGGAATAGGGCAAAAAGACACAGCCTGTAACTCTAATGTTTTATCACTGTACTCAGACTTGGATGAGGTGGGCGGGGAAGACAAAAATCCCCCTCGAAACAATAAAAAACCTGTTCACCAGGTAGGCATACCATGCTACTGCAACACGGGAAAGGTTTGCCTCAGAAAAAGTACACTTCGTGGTTCAAACATCTGCTATTTCTTTTTAGTCAAAGCACATCCGGAGCATGCAAAAATACAATTGCAGCATATTCTCAAATATCTGGATGCTTCTATTAGAGCAGTTTATGTCTGAGAAATGAGGATTTAAAATAAAGATTGAGCCAATCCCTAAAGCCCTTAACCTGGGCAAACTTCCATTCACCAAAGTACAACAAAAAAGTCAAATTCTTCTCTTTTTTTAGGTTTATACAGATTTAAACAGTTTCAACCACATTTCTTGAATTCAGATCTGTCCATCTGAAAGTTAAGACCATCTGCTGGTGCTAATGGAGAAAGAGTAAAACTCTAGCCCAGGATTATTTCAATATCATCAGGCCTGCTATGAGCAAGAAAAACAAGGCACTCAGCACAACCACCCTGCCATAATTTTGGTGTTCTTGAACTAGCTTGGTTTTCCCTATTATTAATCCACTTAGTAACAACAACAAAAGGACAAAGATTATTCTTTGGAATACTAACAGAGATGAGATATTTAAAAAGATGCTTTAAGTACTATTCTTGACATGTTTTCATTCAATCCACTTCTCTATAAACACTCAAAGTCACCCATGTTAAGATCCTGGTCACCAGAAAGCAACAACTTCTTTGGTTCTATTTTTACTCATTTGGACACAGATAAGAAGCACACACTTCTCTCCTCCACACCCCAAGGCTGACTCTGCCCTCAAGCATGGGGGCACAAAACACCTCACCACAAACACCATCATGCAAATTCAGCTAGGTATAAATATGATATCTCTCAGGGGACTCTGGAGAAGCATACAACTACTTCGTGAAGAAACCAAAACAAAAATTTAGGGTGTTTTTTTGGAGGGGGGCGAGTGATGTTCAGATGCAGAACATCAAGGTTATAATAAGCAGAAATCAATTCTGCATGCTGCACTTAAGCTATTCCTGGAACCCTTTTTTCCTATTTGTTCTTGAAACACAACCAGCTGCACCACCAAAGAAACAAAACTCAAAGAATATCCCTCTAATAAAAGATAAAAATAATATGCTGATACATGTACACGTGCTTGCACACACCCCAGACTAAACCAGCCATACCCTTGCATCAATATATTTTAAGTAGTCTGACAATATGCCTGGATGTCTCATGTAAATAGCAATCAGGCTGAATCAATAATTAAGAGTAGCCAGAATTATGCAATATTGCAAGCATATCTTATCCATATGGTAAATGTTGCTTATCTCAATATCTGGAGATCAAAAGTTGTCACTTAGCATGTTAAGAGTGATGGCCGACTTTCTTGTGATAAGCAGGTTGGTTTAATCTCCCCACCTTGCAAAAGTTCTAACACTGTAACACAATTACACATTAACACTGGATATTTTGGGCAGCAAACAAGTTATCTGCATTGCTAATCACCTTGTTGTACCTTATTCTTACACAAACTACTGTAGTTCCAAGGTAATCACAGTTACTATTCCTGTCAGTTTGTCCTCCAGAAAAATACTGACCTCAAACCACTGGTTTTCGCTTCACAGAAATACCAAGCAAGTGTCATGATCTCACAGTGCAAGAACATAAACCTTTATAAGAATTCCAAAAACCCGACCCCACAAAAAAACCCCACAAGAATTCTTTTGAGCTATTTATACTGTCTATTCATCAGTACTACACAATACAAACTTGACATGGTCTGTGTAATCTTTTTCCATCATATTATTTACATTTAAATCATGCTTTATGTAAGTTGGCATTCAGTTAAAAAGACTCCAATCACCCTGCATATATATCTCTTGTGTCACTGAGTCTGGATATAACCATTTAATTTTGGATTGCGAAAATACTAACAAAACACTGGAGGTAGTTCACAGAGTATATTATTACCGGGAAGTGAAGTTAACTATCTCTGTCAAGATTAAGAGAGATGAATTGTTTGACTAAGGCCAAGAGGAAGATTCTGTAAAAAGATATCTGAAGGGCAGAGCACACCAAGGAGGAAGAGGGAGTGCATTATGCACCGGATTACTAAGTGAACCGACCTTATCTGAAATTAAGAAATAGTAATTTTTTTTTTTTCTCTTCATCAGTAAGCCCACCCCCAAAACCAATACAAGGTGCATTACTGGTGGACTTACCACTGTCCAGGAATCTAGAAATTACGTTTGAGCAGATTAGTAGAAATTCTGTGGCAATGTACGACTTCCCATTTTGTACAAAATCCCACAGGTGTGGGGAAAAGAAGGTCTACTCTCAAACATAAACAATGGCTATAGAAAGCCTCAAAACTAAAGCAAGCTTGGGGGTGCAACTTGGGCATCAGGTTTAGCCATAGCACCCAAATCAATGTCCACACTGAGGAGGAGTGAGGAACTAAAGCTGAGTAAAGAACCCAAAGGTCCTTTACCCAGACTAGGCTGCAAAATACAATTGCTCAACTCGCACATTAGCAGCAGACTAGTAAGCTAACTGAAAAACAGGTTTGCTTTCAGGTTTGTTCACATCTCTTAACTTCATTAGAAGCCCACAGAAATGAATGTCACTTGGTGGAAGTAGTATCTGTTTTAACTAATTAGCAACTCTCAACGAAGAAGAACTGTGTTTTAGAAAATCTCCCAACTAGCTCAGCTGAGGAGCAAACTTTGTGTTTGCTAGGGTGATCCAACAGGGCTTCTCTATCTCTGACTTCTGATTCTGTGATTAACTAGAAAAGCAAAGACATAGCAAGTTACACTAATTCATAGTGAGGAACGTAAGATGTCACATAATGACAGATAGGTTAATACCTGCAGGGAGTGAAATCTCAATGGCAAAATACCAAATAGCATGAAGTCATACATATTGTGCAATCAACTCCTATTTCTTCTAGTTTGGTCTCAAAATAAAATAAAGCAAGCAAGAAAGCAAGGGAAAAGGCACACAAAAATTTCCAACTCAATGTAAAACATTTCAAATTATTTTAGAAACAAGCAATGGCTATTATTGCCTTAAAATCTGCATGAACTCTGTAGTGATGCTCTCCTAAAGGAAAACATCACCTCCTCAATCTGCCTTGCATGCAAACAACAATCCTCCTTCCTGACAGGCTGCAAATTTCAATTCACTTTGAGAATACATATTTTCAAAAAAAGAAATATATTTATTTCATTAGAATTCTAGGTTAGAATTAGAGCTAACCCTTCAAAGTGAGCATAAGGACATTGAACTCTCTGAAGTCCTGGATTTCAATTCAAGCCGTTAGACAGATACAGCAAATCACAAGTTCCAGTCCCCAAATGTCACTGTGCAGAGACACATTTCTCAGATACAGTTTCTGTTTGGGCTCATCTCTAATTTGTATGATTAGTGCAATGAATATATGCATCAATACTCATCTGGGATTTGGTTTACTGAATAGAAATATGCTGCTCAGAGAGAAATACTAATAATGAGTTTGTCTTTAGATCAATACCTGGATCCATCTGTGGACATGAAAATAAAACAAGAATCTGTAGCTGCTTATTAGAATTTAGGATCACATTCTGCCTTTGGCAGGAGCAGCATTAAAACCTATTGATTAGTATAGCTTCACGGCTTTTTTTTAATGAAAATACATGTTCTAAGTACACTGTCAGATGCATGCCTTAATATTAGTCTCCTTTATTATTATTCTTCTTTTACTGTATTTCCTGCATTTTCTACTTCCTCACATCTCTACAAGGTTTTCCTTCATTACTGCTTTTTAAACCACTGAGTGGCAGGTCTTCAGCCAGTTTCACCTGCAAAATCTAATGGAAGTGCCCCATCTATGAATTTGACAACTTCTCTTGTAGGCACCTTTTCAGCTTTTCCTTCTCATTCATCAGTTTCACAGCATCCTTTGCCATCCCAGCTCTTAGTCCTTCCTCTACACCAGTGTAAATCAAAATCCCAGAGGAGACATGATTAGTGAATTCAAATTTTGGCTGAGATTTCAGAAAAAAGCTACCTCATGAACCACAAACATTCTCAGCTTTTGCTTGTAACCTCATGCCCTACCCATTTTTCCACGCAAAAGGTTAGTAATAGCCAACCTGTGGCTTCAGTATCTTACACATCTCCCGAGTAACTCGAGGGCAGCTATGTGGCTGGAGCTACACAACAGAACTGACAGGAAGAAATAACAAACCTGCACAAGCTTGGCAACCTTGGGACCCAGGCACGGTGCCGCCCTGGTTGCTTCTCCGTCACTGGGAAGCCGCTGGCACCTTCCCGGAGCACACTAGTCCTGCCTAGCCTTTCCCATTAACTGCTCGAGAAATGGGCTTCATTGGCTTTCAGCTAAATGAAAATTCTGGTTAACAAGCCACATGTCAGCTGGCTGACAACGAGCAAGCAAAAAATTTTAAAATGTTGTACAGGGAGAACACAGATTTCATCACTCTCTATACAAAAGCAAGAATTTTTTAAAGGTATTTTTAACAGAAAAACACACGGGAGTTTTGTTCATGTCTTTGGAAGTTGACAACAATTTAACTTAACTCCTCAAATAAAATACACCAGTTCTCTATCATTCAAATAGTCAATACAAATATATACAAAATATCAATAAATTATCACAGATTTCCCTTTATTTATATAAATTACAATCAATTTTATCCAACCCAAACTTCATGCTAGACTGCGTACTTATTTACAGTGAAATCATTAAATCATCCACTGTCTTCACACACTTGGTTAAAAAAAAGTCGAGGTTCATTCTTAACAGCTTCATAGATATCTTGTTTCTTCCTTAATTGACTTTTAAGGTGGGTGTTCTGAAATGCAGATTTTTCTTTAGGAATGAAAAAAAAAAAAGGTAATCTTTTTCCTGTTTGTCCAGAGTTCAACATGGCTAAAAGAAAGACTTGAACGGACTCGCTACAAATTTTATTCCAGAATAGTATTGTGGAATATTAGGTAGGAAAAAAAATGTGTGATTAGGACATTACAAAAATGAAATACTATTATGTACTTATTTATGAGATTTTTTAATTTGCTTCACAAACAGCTTAAGAGGCTGATCATAAGCAAGACAGGAAATACCAAGAATGTCAACCATCATCCACAAGCAAGCTAATGTGAAACAGAATTTGCAAGAATACAGAAAACAGCACAAATCAACTTAATTGAATCCCGTAGCACCAAAATTTAGCTGTATTTGGAAATGAGAGGTAAGATAAGATCCTGAGAAAGAATATAAAGATCTCCAGACCTCTTCCCATATCACAGCCATCTTGACAGGAAGACTTTCCAGGACTATCCTGTCTCAAAGAAAACATTAGCATGCAGGCAATACGACATTATGAGAATAAACCATATTTTGACTGGGAGAAGTTAAGAGAATCTTAACACTGACTATGATTTACTTGGCTTTGCCTCCAAAATACGCATGTATGCAAGGTAATTTATTTCACACAATGTGATTTTGATTTACATTGCTGTAGAGAAAGGACTGTGAGTGGGGATAGTAGAGGATGCTGTCAAACTGGTGAATGAAAAGGGAAGCTGAAAAGGTGCCTACGAGAGAAGTTGTTCAGCTGAGACAAAGCATTAAGGACTATTCTTGAGTGAGAGTTGCAGTGAAACAGACAATTGTTTCTGTTACAGCTTGCAAAAATGTAAGCTAGGTAATTGGAAGATACTTACTACAACCTAATCTGACAAATCTGATTCTTCATATTCCCCAAGACAAGATCTGTGTTCTGAAAATTAGAGATGGCAAATGCTAAAAATACCACAGAAAATTCTTGCTTAACGATCTCAATCCATCATGTTAATTTTGCTAAGACAAACAGAAAATTGGTAGAACATCGATCAAAATAAAACATGTCCTTAAGAAATTTTTTTGCAAGTATTCTCACCTCATAGGGAAAACCATGATCCTCATAAAGCATTAGTTCAACTCTTTAAAAGCTGGCTGTTTACAGCAAAACAAGATTCCCTAATGTGATCAACACTCCCCAAAAGACGCTACTCATAGTAGCCCTAACGGTTCCAGTGAGATACTGTCCTACAGAGCTATACAGCACAAGCTAGTAGGAGACATTTCTGGTAGTCAGTGAGCTAGGGTGGGATCTAGTGCATCTCTGTGGCCTAATCTCCAAGACTAGGGACTTCTGGGAATGTGGATGCTTCAATTTCTGATGACTGATTTGTCAAATTCAGACCTTTTCCAACTCCCATTCAACTAATCAATTCAGAAGACAGAAAACCAACAACAACAACCTACTTTGTGTGTTCTGAGTTAACCTGTAGATGAACATTAAGGCTGTGAAGCTAAGTACTCAGAAATTCGAAGCCACCAGAATTAAGACCTTACTGACCCCTCTTCTGCATGAGCTGAGCCTTCCTCTTGCTGCAGGCTGGCTAAGGCCGTGATCCTCCCAAACCAAAGCTTTCTCACCCTCAGCGCCTTATCCACCCCACCACCACCACCACCTCCTACCACATCACCCAGTGCTCCTTCACCACTCTCCACCTACAACACCCTCTAGTTGCCCAGGGTTCTTCATCACCTCCCCACCTCCTCTTCTTTGCTGTGTCTCAGGTTTTCACCCTACAAAAGAATAACTGTTCCTTGACACCAAAGTGCCCAACAAAAAAAATTGCCATCCTCTTTCCCATCACTAGGCCTTAATTCTAGTCCCCTTGCTCGTCATGCCATCCCTGTCAGGCCAAATGAGTCTAACCAAGTTGTTCTTCATATTTGCCAACTACTTTCCCATTCCAACATATTTGTCGACCTCACTGATTTCCCCAGCAAGTACCCAGTCCCAAGTTTTTAGCCACTGGAAGGTGACATAAGGTCTAGCCAACATTTAAACAAAGACTATTAAAAAAAAGTCAAAGCTCTTTATTGTCTCTGCTTGCTAGTAAGAACAGGCCATCCAGAAAAATCTCTAGCTGGTTTTGGTGTCATTATGGTACAAGTACCTGCATTCTTCTGGATCTATGCCGGACTTCTTCATGAACGATCAAAGCACGCTCTCACCAGACCCACCGGTAACAGTGGGACCTTGCTAAATTTTTAAGTGCTAGACAGAGGTTTTCTTGACCTTCAACCAGAACTCAGAAAAGAAATAGAAGTAACGTCTTTATCAGAGTATGCATGGGTGAGATGAGAAATAGAAAAGACAAGCATCTTTGTGTTCTTCTCTGACAAGTGTAAATTGAGCTTAGATTCAGAAGATGCCCACTGGGAACATTTGTCCTTATGCCACATCCATCTGCAAATATTTATGTTGTACTTTTTGAGTTTATGTCATTTGTGCCTACATACAAGAGCTCTAAAAACAGACTGAAACACTAACATGTAATCCATGAACCAAAATAGTTTAGGACTGGGATGAATATCATTCAAAACCTGAAACACAAAATACTTATCACGTGAGTTACGAATAACCTCTGTTAAACTGGATGACCTTATGCAGTATTTTACAAAGAACAAAGATTTTTGAACTATACAAGACTTCAAACACTGTCTTCTCACTTGACACATTTAATGTAAAACCTAAACCAATCCCACTCTTCAGATAATGCTCCTCTCCCTCCTTCTGCCCGCTCCCCCCTCCCCACATACAACCCTTTTCTACTCCAGCTTCACCAGTATCCATCACCCACAGGCACTCTGGAAAGGAGACAGAAGGTGTGAGGCCACGTGAAGGCGAGGTGGCTATAACTGTGATAAGAACTAAAGCCATTACCTTTGGGGAAGTTACACTTGATCCATCTCTCTATGTCTCACTTGGAAGAGCTACAACTGCTACCCCTGCCCCTTCCACCTATTTCCCCAGTATGGAAGTAGGCACAAGAGTGAATGAAGATTAAATGATAAATGGAAGAAGAGCACCTTTGAGAAAAGATCATCCTGATGGTATTATTTGCATGAACCCTTCTGAACACAAATCTCCTAAACCAAAATTAAGATGAACTGGAGAAGAGTTTGTAGCCTTTATGAAGCTCGGGGAATTCCCAAATCTTGTGAAAATTATAATTTCTCATGGATAGGGACAGTTTGAAATATAAACAGTAAAAAGGCCTTCCTACATTCTTCCTGCTCTGCACTAGTATCAAGAACATTGTCTCCAATAGAAAAGATCTTTTTTTTTCTCTCAGTAGTTTGGACTTGAAGAACAGACATCTATGGCCTAAGACCAAACAAATTCATAGCTAGGTCTGCTTTAAAATTTCAGAAAGCTAGCAAAGACAATGGCAAATGCCCTCAAAAAAAGTCATCTACAGAAGCTACCTTTACATGCATAGAACAGGAGCTTACAAGCTTCCCTGAAATTGAGTTTTGCTTGCATTTTTATGTGAAAAAGATATTTTCTCAGATATCGGGGACCTACAGCTCACAGACAGGATGCAAAGTCCAAATTGCCTTCTGACTGGATTGAGCTCCTCCTCCCGCCTCTTGTTGCCCCTTGCTCACCCCCACCAGCTTGTCTCTGCCTTCCCCAGATGCCACTGCTGCTCGTGCTGCTCTCACTACTCTTCTTCTGCACCGGCCGACAAAAACTGCTAATTCTACCCGGTGAGGCAGAAGAAGGGGGACATATCCATCTGGGCCCTACTGAGACACAGGAAAAAATCTGAATTCCCACAACAGGGTACATGAGAGGCATTAAGTTAGGTTAGGTTGTGGTAAACTACCACAGCTCTCTGACCCCAAAATCTAAGCTCCTCAACCAGTATCAGTACCTAAGTGGGTGCACATGCTGCATACAGCCTGCATCTTCCATATCTGCACAGTTCATTTGTGGCTTCTCATATTTCAAATACCACGCTCAGAGTTAGTTGCTCACCATTAAAAGAGTTCAAATATTACTTTGCATTAGGATTTTTTAATGAATATTGAAATAAACTCTGGGAAAACAGATCTGAAAGCATATTATAACAGAAAGCTAGAACTTTAATGGAGACAAGCCATTATTACTAATAAATTATATTCTGGGTAATGTCCAATGGATGAACGACAAAAATGTAGACACAGGCATTAATCGTATTTTTCTTAATCTGTAACTTGAGTTAAAAATAAAAGGCTCACCATTATGACTTAAAATCTTCAGCTGCACTAATATAGCCAAATGTAAAAATGAATATGATGTAAAACAGATTTTAAAAAGGATATTAAAAGAATCAGAACTACAGTTCAAATCTCATATGATTTCCCATGCTGACACTTCAAAAGGTTTGCCAATGCCAATATATAAGTCCTTCTCTGTCCAAAATCTACCTTTTTAATATTAGCCATTAACAAAATTCATTGTGGTGTTTTGCTTTGGTGGATTTTTTGAAAAAGATATTTGATAGTTTTCACATAAAATACTGTAACAGATATTCACCATCAGCCACCTCCAGGACAGCTGTTTTTTAAAATGAATGTTATTTCAATTACAAGGTTTCTTTTTGGTGACTCTTGTGAATATAAATATGTTCTGATTAATTTTACAGATCTGCATGAAGTGGAAGGGTTTGTGAAATCTCTACAACATTACATTTGTGGCTCAAATGAAGAGAAGCTCTAAGTAAGTACACCATCTACAGAAGCTTAGTGAAGTTTGATGATCATGACATCAGTAAGTACTGATATACTACACTGACAAAGCACAGGAGATTTACTGGTAGACAATGTAATAAATAAAAAGTAACCCAAGGAAAGAACATCAATGATGAACTATAAATGTCATCAATATGTAACTTTGACTCATAAAAAGCTTGTTTCTGATTTGAATACTTTTGTAGACATGATATAGACAACTTCTGTTCAACAATGCCAGAGATACTGTACCTCAGTTTTATAAATACCTCACCACAAAGAAACACTTTAATAAGGATCTACTCTGTTCGATAGTCAGGACTACAGATGAAAGCACCTTACTTTCACCTGCTCACAAAACCATGTATTATGTTTCTAGTTTAATATTACAGATGATTTGCATGCTAAATATTGTAACTGCTTTGTTTCACTGTTCCCAAGTTAAACAGGTGAGATTCTACCTACTTCCTAGAGTTATTGTCAAGTTTTATTTGAAAACATTTTTCATGTTCTTTTGGATAGCTTAACCCTGAAATTAATTCAGTTAGATAAAATCATTGCATTTTTAAGTCAACATTTCATAGCCTTACTTACCTCAGTCCAAGCAACAATCTGCCCAAAGACATAATGAATCATTCAAAACTAACTGCAGTATGAAAAAGTAGAAAAGCCTCCTCTAGAATAAATTAAACCTGATCCTCTAATTGCCTTGCACTGAAAAAATCACCCTTTTAATGTCAAATGAAAGTGTTACAGAAGAATTAACTTGAGGATTCAATAAAGATATAAAAAGGAAGAGGGAGAGGGAAGAGGACAATTTTGGTTTGCAACATTCACTGATGAAGTTAGAGTCAATGGACAGACCATAAAGCCTCTTCTGTCTGCGCTGTACTAATGCAAGAGACCTCTGAATTACTACAGGCATCAGGCACAAGCTCTCCCCCCACTTTGACATCCTCCTGCTGCCTGAAGAAGGGATGGTGAGCCATTTTGGGAAGAAGGAGCCTATGAACTGCAAGACAAAAGCGAGAAGGTCTGTGAAAAGGGGAGGAGCCTTTGCTATCCAATTATCACTGCCTGATAGGAATGTGTTATTGAGATACTGTAGGACAGACAGCTGGAGCCCAGGCCCTTGCCTTGTTCCGTAATGCACCAAACACATAATTTCAGTCACAAGTGGAGCCTGCTTGTAATTAACTAACATCTGTTGACACTTAATCCATTTATTCAACTCCTAATATATACAAGCTTTTTGCATTTAATCTCTTACCTGTGAGGAAGTTCTTTGACCTGTGCTTTGCCATTAGGCAAGTCAATGTTGACCAATCTTAAGTACAACTTTAGGCCTCCTGTGCTTTGGAAATTAATTTTTGCCCTGGGATTCTTATTTTTCAGTTTATCAAATGACACAAAGCTAGAAATTCACCTTACTTGTTAATCTTGATCAGTTCTATTTCTAACAGAAATATTGCGCGCTTCCTTTAGTCTTCACAAGTTGCATTCCCTGACCTCCAGGGCTCATAAAAAGCAAGTAAATTAAAATTGTCAAAAACTTATATATCAGGTTTGTAACCTCCTGCACATGAGCACATTATTACAAATAGAGCAGGTGGAAGGGATAAGAAACATTCTGTATGGATTTTCACAAGTTTTATATTCCTTTCTGAGAACAGGATTTCTGTCTTCTTAACATCTTCTTTCACTACAAGTTTGCCAGGGGACATTTGTAGGTATGTTTAAGGACTAAAGTTTAATTCTATTTTGGATTTTTTGGTAGGATGGCTAGGAGCTACGTAAAATGAGAAAAGACAACCACAACAGAGACAATTTGGGCAATCAGTCCATGATCCACAAATCCTGCTAAAGCATGGGAGCCACCACAAGAACAGAGTCGAAGTACTAACTCAGGATCAATAAAGATTTTGTAAAACAAGCAAAAGATTTCTGAAAAGCTAGGACAGTAACCAAACTCATAGCTCACAGAACATTATTCTCAATAACCCTGCACTACTCCTAAAATGAAATAAATAGGACATAACAGTCTACTGTAATTGTTAATGAGATTATATACAACAGAAACTATGAAAAATATATTTTGCAAATGAAAGAAGGCTGAAAATCAGCATTGTCAAATTAATTTGGAAGAGCTTTACCTTGAAAGACATGCTCCACTTTCATGCTTTAAAGCAAAGTGAAAATTGCATTGCTTTTCTTTCTACTTTTTTTTTTCTCTTTCTTTTTAAACTGCCTTCATTGCATCATGCAATATAAAGACTACAGCCACAGGCCCACAGAGAACTATGTAAACAGGTGGGAACGTGTTTGGAAAAGTCACTAGATCATTTTAAGTGCATAATTTGCAGGTGCAGATAAACAGATGGCAATTCAACTTTGCACTGCAGCCTCCTCCCCACCCCCCCAAATATTCAGGTAATGTATTCATTGTATGTGCATTCTGCGTCTCCAAGTATACAGCTGAAAATAATGGGAAATTTTCTCTAAGACTCGAAAACATGTGTAAGTGCTCCACACAAATATCAACTTTATATGGTCTTAAATACACATCGAAAAATTGGGGGTGTTATTTAAAAAAAAATAAAAAATTAGGCTTGATGCAAATTCCTGTGGAGCTCCACAACATGGATTGTCAACTGCTTGTCAGAACTATGCCCTAAAATTTTACAAAAAAATTCTGCAGGCTTTTGTCAAAGTATATATTAAATACATTGTACATCACAAATTTGAATGACTGTGATAAACTGACCACTTGGAGTTTAAAAATACTAGCAAACATTATGACATTTCTAAACAAAATTATGAGAGATGGTAATAATGTGCCTTCATGGGCATGGTGCAGGACAAGGCCCAAACTAACATAAAGTCCTGTTTATCACTGCACTGGCTAAGAGTCTCTGCATTCAGGAGGTTTCAATTAAAGAAAGAGGAATTTAGGAAGCCTATTTAATGACAGTTCTGGTCTGTAAATACGACTGAACAGACCAGTTCTTGTTTGAGAACTTAGTGCTACCAAAAAAAAAAAAAAAAAAAAAAAAAAAAAATCTGGGTTTATGACATTTTCTTCCAAATGCAACTCCAATCTCCTTTCTTCTGTTTTCTTTCTTCCGTGAAAGAAATGTATAAAAACTATATTAATGTCATAAAGATTCACTTCCTGCATAGGTACCCAACCCCAGATAAACAAATACACTGGACAGAAATAACACTGACAATACAAAACAAGAAACAAAAATCTTTTCTGTTTATTCATTCTCCACCAAAGAAAAAAAAAATTTGAGAAAAATATCAATACTGGAAATTCTCAGGAAAAAAGACTTTCGAATAGTTAACATGATTCGTTAACATTTCCTCTACTTTAACAGCCCTCACCAAAGTACACGGATGGAGCCTCCCTACCACCTCTGACTTGGCTTTGTACTACCTATATGCACACAGGGAAAGTCAGAAGGCTACTCGGCTTTGCAAGTCAAGTTCAGTTTTCTGCTCCTGAATGATAATCACTAAACCGAAGCCAGAGCCCAGCAGAATCGAAGGCTGGCGGACAGCTATCGCCTCTGGCTCTTGAGGGCTAGAAATGCCGTAACAAGGCACCATGCTTGCCCGAGCAAAATGAGGGGGAGAGCGAGTATTTTAACTTGTTCTCTCTAACAACCCGTGGTTGACTTTGAAGCAATCGGACAATTTCCACAGAGAAATCCTCAGGCATATGTAGGAGCCCTCAGTCCTTCACTGCAGGAGGGAAACCCTGCCTGCTCCGCACAAAAGGGAAATAATTCGTCTGAATGATGGGTTTTCTCATCTATTTCTTTAATTGTTAACGTGGCTAGGAAGGTTTTCTTGTCAGGGGGTTCTAAGGTAATTCATTCATGCCACCTGTCAGCACCTTCTGCCACTTCTAAACGGCAGGGCAAGCTGTGAGCACAGCCAGGCGTGCGGCTGCTGATACCACCTTCGCTCGGGTCGCCCCCGCAGGGAGCGGGACGGTGCCAGCCACGCTCCGCAGCAGGTTGGCAGCGACAGCCGGTGAACAGCCCGCGCGGTGTCAGAGCCACGCATCTGACAGCTCTGCTGGTGATGCCTTGCTGCTATTCGGCTGCTCTGCAGCTATGTATTTTACTGGGATTTTTATTGCCAGCAGGATAATTTAAGTCTGGTAAAAAGCTGCTCGGGCCAAAAAGAGGAGACAGGCCTGAATTAGCTCAACTCATTGACTACATAAATTTTAAAAAATACTATCACCAGCTGCAAAAAACTCTGGGTGGAGATGTCCAATTAAAGTCTTCATTGGGCACAAAAGACAACAAAATAGTAAAGATCAAAAAAATCATGTACAGGGTGGGGGGGATTTAAAAAGACGTTTAGCCTGTTTAAACCAATAGATAAAATAATGTCTATCCTTGATACTGGAAGAATTAATGAATAAAGCTCATCTAGTAGCAAAAGCTTCTAATCAGCTCATCAATCAGCAGAGGTAGCATAAGAAGAGAAGAGCAAATATATAAGGAAAAGAAAAAAAAAAAAGAGAACATTGTCAGCCTCTTTTGGATTCTATGCAAAATCTTACAAACAGCTCCAAAGGGAAGAAAAACAGACATAGAAAGGTGTAAAACCCAGGTTTACCTAAACCAGACCCACATAATATGGTTCTTAACCAGTCTAGACAATTGCAGTCTTTGTTTCTATTTCAGCTTCACTAAAGTGGCTGATAATATATTACATGGGAAATGAATTAAAACAAGGTTTAAAAGTACAAAATGGAAGTGGCTACAGAAGAAGTGATCTGAGTAATGCTGGAAGTACTTTCCAGCTTCAGAAAGGTCATTAGCTGAAGTCCTCAAGGACAGATCTTGGCATGGGCCTTACTATATTTTTACTTGACTTGGCAATTAAAATATGAGTGATAACAAAGCTTGCTAATAACACGGAGCTGGGAGGTACAGTTAATATGAAGAAAAACTGAAGAAGAACTACATGATCCTGAGGACTGAAAGAACAGGAATGGGATTACGTTTAGTTACTGAAAAAGAATGACTACATGCTTAATACCAACAAAACAAGCTGGTGTAAATGTGGCTGGATGGCCATAAACAACAGGTTTTGCTCTATTAGCAGATCAGACAAAACTGGTATGACATAGCTGTACTGGAAGACAGTGTGTAGTAAAAGACAACTTCACTGGTACAGGAAACAGGTATGCAATTATACCAGTCACTGGTAAAACCTCACCTAGACAGGCGTGTACAAGTTTTGGTTACCCTTCTTCAATCCAAAGTAAGGCAGAGGATTAGTAAAATACTTAGGGAACAATAAAAGAGTTCAAATTGTTTAGTCAAACAAAAGACAGAGAAAATACCAGGTGTCCATAAACACATAACAGGCAGGAGAGTAAAGCCAAGAGTGAACAGGGAACAAAAGCTATTTATGCTAAAGAAATATTTTTTTGCACTGCAATAAAAAAGGCTATGAAGAAATTTTCATTGGGAGTTAACAGGGTTTTACCCTTGCAAGAACGATGGAAGGCCTGGAAAAGCATTCCCAAGGAACTTGAGAGAAGGGCAAACAAAAGCTAGATTTTAAAGTGGAGTCTGGTATGTTTGTGTGGAGACCATATGCTGCCTCAGTCTGGGCTAGCAGAACACATTTATGAATCAGAAGGTCCCCAATGATACCAGCTTTGTGCCTGGTCTAGTTCAAACATACCTAAGAATGCACAAAGACGGGCTACCACAAAGTACACTTTAAGTGCAGTGCTGATACACAAGCTAACATAAAACAACAGATGACAGACTGTAGGGAACACATGTAGACAGCTGAAGGAGAGAAAGACAGTTTCCTTTAATTTTTTCTTTTCCTTTTTTGGCGGTAAGATGGGCTGATGTTTTACCACAGAAAGCATCTCTAAGTGTACCAGGTTATCATGGCTCTGTTTATAGCACCCTTGTTTGTAGTAGTTCCTGGCACTTCATGCATTTTTCATAGCTGTTTCTTGTTAATATATACTGTATTCCTTGGAGTGCCAACAAAAAGGGCACTTAGTTGTTACTAGCATTTTGCAACTTTATTTTAACAACAAAACAAGTAACAAGAAGAGCACCTTCTGAAATTCTTACAGGACTGCAACTTATTTGTGGTGAAAGAAACCTGACAACAGCATCCTGGAAGAAGAGATGTAAATACGACTTTCAGTGCCTAGTCACTGAGCCACTGATAACCACAAGGGTTTTTAAAAGCAGATTTCCTTGCTTACTTGTGCACACAAACATACATGCAGTTCTATGATGACCCATTAAAACACATTAATACCATGTTTCTATGAGCAAAACTAGCTATTATACACAAACAAATGCCAATCCGCATGCATAATTTGGTATCTGGCCTGAGGATTATTGTTTTGCATACAAAAAACTGGTATTTTCAGAAGCAAGAATCCAAAAAACTGATACAGTGGTGAAGGAGGCACCCCGACCCTACAGACAGTTCAGTATGAGGTACTCTTAATTAACAAGCAAATCTAAAGATGCGCTACTCCGTTTACATAAATCCTGCCCTTTCAAAGCTTTGCTCCTTCTTCCTGCCAAATCAATAAATGGCCTCTGCCCCACTTAGTGGCTCCCCCCGTGCGCTCACTCTCATCTTCTCCCTCTCAACTTCAGTATAAATTTACCTTTTCCTCCACATACATCTGATCCTTGACTACATACTTCTCATGTCATCACAGAAGGGCAAAATTCATAGTTCCTTTCACAGGCTTCAGCCTTCTCCACCAGAAAAACAGAATAACAACCAGTACATCTACTGTCAGATACCCTTGATCAAATCAAGATGCGCAAGATAAATGATTTAGTACTTTCTAAAAATTAAGGTGATTCCTTTTTCACTGCTTAGCTGTGTTTCGCTTAAATGTAAATTCAGTTTGAGGTTTTGCATATATCAAATCAAAGCAACATGTTTACAGAAAAATGTTCTAATCAGCCTACACTAGCATGCAAAGCTCTTTTAAGAGAACAGCTACACAGAAAGAAGGAAAAAAAACCCAAACATTTTCTAGCGAAGACTTAGCTTCCCAGTAGAGACAAGGCTAAGGAGTCCCAAGAGCATTGCAGTCATAGCTTCATTGGTTTATCTCATTTCAGTACTTCACAACTGTCCAGATAAACACGTTCTGTTTTTCAAAAACAGTAACATGCAAGAGTCGCAAAGCAAGTAAGTGTTTAAAAATTCTGCAGGTTTTCTCCCTCCCTGAGATCACTGAAATAAATCCACCTTCATGTTTTGCCTTTAAATGTTCATATGTTAAAAAGCTAGAAATGAGAAGGCAAAGTTAACTTACTATTATGAAATATTATTAAAGAATGCTTATAATAAAACATACAGACAGTAAGTGAAACAGAAGCCCTGAGAAACAAGCAACTTTGCTCTCTCTGAACAAAAAAGTAAATGTCAATAAATTAATTTCCAAATTTTAAAGAACTCTGTAAGAATCAAAGTTTCAGGCATGTACAACATTTCATTAAATTTAAATTGATCCAGTGATATAATATGAAACACAGAACAAATGCGCTTGTATGAATTCTTGTAGTTGATGTATGACAGCTCCACTTAATTATTTTTACATGTCCTGGAAGAAGAAACTTAAGGACCTAATTGCTGCACTAGTACAATAAGGTCATAACCCAGTGAGACATGAGATGACTAAAATAATGTTCCCAAGAAAAATCAAATTTCCTGAAAAATACAAGAATGTAGCTAATTTATAAAAAGTATCTCTATGTGGTCATGACATTGTTTCCTTTTTATATTTGTTACAAAGCATAAGAAAGGGCATATTTCTCTTAAAGCAAAAACTAGTATACAATTCAGAGACGCATGACAAAAGTGAGCAGACTCTTCCCTGGGCAAGCGAACCACCGAATGCCAGCACTGGCTGACTGGGGCTGGTGAGACTGACCATGATTTTAACAAACCAGAGAGCCGCTGACTCACAAAATGAGAATGTGTTTGACACTGGCTGACTGCCTAATTCAGAGCTCGCTGCACCCAGCAACCCCGGGTTCACTGTGAAATACAGTTAAGACGAAGAACGGGACAGACCACCACTGCCCTGAGCGGCAAACGGCGATAACTCAAACAGCCGCCGTGCGTGAGTGAGGACAGAGGAGCCAGGATCTCTCTCCACCGAGGATGCGGCAGGGTTTGCCATGCCTGCGACACCCAGCACACCCCCAGGATCGGCAGGAGCGCAGCCTCCCTGAGCCGTGTGCCAGCAGCCCCCAGGAGCCCAGGGCTCGGGCAGGAGAGCCGGGGGAGGCTTTCTGCACCAGGACGGCAAGCCCCCATCTCTGCTGAGCTGATGGCCACTCACATCAGCTCCACAAGTGCTCAGCCCCAGGCACCAAGACCCTGCACCTGCTGAGGGACCGCCGTCCTTGCTGGCGACAGCCCCCCCACCGCGTGCAACACTGGGACCATGTCTCGGGGACCCCATCCATCCCAACGTGGGAAGCACAAGGTGGTGTCTGAGTCAGGCGGTTGCTCTGCTTCGCTTTTTAAAGTCACCCCTCCCATAGCAACTCACACCGTTACTTTAATCAAATTTTGAGAAGCCAGCCCTAGACTGTCATAGCCATTACTTCGTTCTCTGCCGTTCATCATGGAGGCATCGCGTACCAAGGTGGGATGAGGAGGAAGGACAGCAGCAGGAATGCAGACCACTGAGCATCTCAGAGACCCCCGTGGACCCCAGAGCCCAAAGAAGGACACATGATGGAAAGAAGAGCAGGAACAGGGAAGGAATACATATTCAGGAATAGCTTTTAGGATGAAACAAAAAATACACTAGCATGATAGACACCTTTTTTGTTTGTTTATTTGTTTGTTTGTGGGTTTTTTTCCATTTTTTGTTTTTTTAAATGCAAGCCAGAATCAGTTGATTCCCAAAGTAGGTGGGTTTGTACCTCGGGCAAATTGCAACAGGTAAGAATATTTACCATGGATCCTTCCACAATTTCAGTTATCTCTGGAAAAAGCACATTACTCTGAACCGCACTAGAGGCTGATGTAAGTCACAAAACCAGATCACTGTCTCCACAGTAACACCCTACACTCCCAAGAAATCAAAAAGCAAGCCCAAATACCAACTTCCATCCTCAACAATTTCCAGATGCATACACCTCCTCAGTCCCTCCTTTCAGCACCACCCCACATTTGTCGTTTTCGATGTCTCTTCTTGGGCGCCTGGTCATCTCCTCAGATTGAGGCTCTTTGAAACACAGCAAGTCTAAACTTTGTCTTTCTTCTGGATTTCCATTTCTGTTTTCACAGCCTGTTAATTTGGATATGAACTTTTATTCTCTATTTCTGCATCCCCTCTGCTACATTCAGTCTTTTATGGAAGTCCTGTCACTTCCTTCCCTGTCATTTCTAGGATTCACACATTCTTGCTGGCCACCACGACTAACATTCTTTCTACTGACAGTGTTATTTGCTATTTTTATTATTGATCTCCCAGCTGGCCTAGCTGGTTATCTTCTTCATCTTCCTAGCCTTCTTCCAAACATCATTCATCTCTTTGAACCCATCTACTCATTTTCTCATTTCTCTAAGAAACAGCCAGTGATTTCTTCACTCTTTTCTATAAACACCTCCTACCCCATCTCTCACTCTACTAACGTCTTCCTTATTCTCTGTACTCTCACCTTTCATACTCCATTTGCCTTCTTTCCTATTCTTCGCTTAACTGCCCTTATCTGCCTGCCTTCAAATCCTTCATAAAATGGGCTTAAAATACCTGATACACACAATCTCATTACAATCACATTATTATACAATTATCTGCCCCTTACTGATTCTCTCCTGTGACATTCAGCAGGTCAGTAAATTACTCTCCATTTGTATTTCTTCAAATGTAACTCAATTTGCTTCCAATGAAGATGACTGTTTCTCTGGAGTCACACCAATACAATCCCTATCACCCATGGCTCGCTCTTTCAGAAAAATGGCGAGCTCTGAAGAGGACCAGCTCCCACACGAGGGCATGCGGTTTCTAAAGGGAAAAGGCAAAACACCAACAAAGTTACAGCTTCAGACAAATATTTATTCTTCTGAAATCTGTCCAAAACAAGTCATCCATCTTGGTACTTTGATCCATCCCGGTTCTTCGCAAGAGCCTCACACAGAAAAAATGTTACACATACATAAATATTATTAACTTCTGTATACATTAATAGCCAGGAAAATCATGTGTAATACTTAGATAAGTACTGGACACTACTATTCATCAACATGTACACTAAGATCCACCACAGAAAACTGGCTATGTGGCAGCAGGCACTTTTCCTGCTCAGTCAGTCTCTTCAGGCAAAGTCAAGTAATCATGTTTCCTTATTGTTGCCAAAATGATGAAATAAATTTTGTAACATAAACAAAAGGATCAGCCAATGCACAATAACGCTAAAGGACAGAAAATACCTGTATCCCCATGCAACTGAACAAAATAATCCAGTATTTTACTGTGGACTAAGGAAATCTGTTTATCTTTAGCTGAAAGTGTTTAATTTCACCCACCAGGTACTTTAAATATACTTTCAAATGCCTCCTGTGTGTGTTCACATACCCACTGGTTATGTAAAAAATAAACCCATTCTCGTCACTAGACCTGAATTTTTACTATTCTGCTCTCCCACTCTTGTTTCAGAGACAGGATTTCCACACCCTTTCTCTCCAATGCCACCTGGGAGGATAAGGCAGGGTAAAACTCTTCCACCTACCAACTCTAGTACCGGAGCAAACATTTATTTATACCTCTGCTACAGATTTATAGCATTTACCACAAAAGGAAATAAGATAACTTCATGCAGTAAAACTAGGTACGTCTACACTCTCACATTTTTGAAAGCTGGTTTACTTCACTACACATTAATTAAAAAAATTCAGTGATGCCGTGAAGACAACATAATCTGCAAGGTAATCCATTATTACTGCACAGAAGATGTAACTGGACTTCCCTTTGCAAAGTTTTGTTCTTTAGAAGAGAAACAGAGCAATCATAATCCCAGCCAACAAACTAGGCAGTTTATCTGGTGATGTTTCCACAAGCACTGTAAGAAAAACCCACCAAAAACCCTTCTGAATTTTTTTTGACAGACAAAATCATTCACAAATTGCTAAGAGAGAGATCTTCAGAAGGAAACACACTCTCCCTTCCACATTAACTCTCACGTACATTTTTAGCAGACACTACAAGACCAGGCAGACACGGCGCCTGCTGACACTAAGCCTTGGTGAAAGATGAAGTAGGCATCTGACCAAGTGCATGTTTATTTTCTGCATGTGCTGTGCTGCCTTTGACCCTCAACCCAGCAGATGTTTTCAACAGGGGCAGTCGTGTTCTGAACCATGCAAACTGCTTTCACACCTTTCCAGATTTAACCACGGCAAATTTACCTCTCTCACATCATTATGAACATATTTATTCTCTTTACAATTTTGACTAGCTTGTTTCAACTCATTGTAGCCAGCTAGCTCTTTCACAGGGACTTTGGACTTGCTAACACATCCATTCACAGAGACACTTTGAATGCTGAATCCTTCCATTTCTACTTCCTAGGAAGCCATCAAAAAATGTGACGCGTATCATAGTACTCAGTGTCGTGTGTCTTACAGGTATCTAATGAATAGCATACCTTAATTAAATTGTTAACATTATATCATGTTTCATATTCACACCTAATTCATACAGTTAAGTTTTCTCAGATGACTTTTCTTTTGGTCATAACCCCAATCTCAGATTTGTCAGGGTGCATTGAAAGTAACTATTTTCAAGTTACCAAAACTCCATCACATATCAAAGAAACACACTTGGGGGTAAGTCTGACTTTTTCCCCTGCCTGTTAAATAATGGCAAAGGATTCTGCTTTCTCTTACAGGAGCATCATTTAAATTATTAGGCTATAATTGTTTGACATTACCACTTTCAGTAATTCTGACTCAAAGAAATCAGTCCTATTGCACCTTTGCTATAATTACTTTTAAATTATAAGGCAGTTCAGGTAGCACTACTCATTCTATATTTGACTAACGCTATTTCCAAAAAAAGAAGACAGACGGTTACTGTGGGATGATGACTACTCAAAATTCACAAGAAATCAATGCAAGATATAAAGGTTCAAATACTACAAGGTCAAAGCCATCTGTATCAGAAATAGTGTGGCCAGCAGGAGCAGGGAGGTGATTGTTCCCCTGTACTCGGCACTGGTGAGGCCGCCCCTCGAGTACTGTGTTCAGTTTTGGGCCCCTCACTACAGGAAAGACATTGAGTTGCTGGAGCGTGTCCAGAGAAGGG
>JAVJGG010000048.1:2889871-2904650 GCA_035590195.1 Aviceda cuculoides
ACCAAGCTGGTGAGGGGCCTGGAGCACAAGTCTTATGAGGAGCGGCTGAGGGAGCTGGGGCTGTTTAGCCTGGAGAAAAGGAGGCTGAGGGGAGACCTTATCGCTCTCTACAACTACCTGAAAGGAGGTTGTACTGAGGTGGGGTTCGGTCTCTTCTGTCAGGTAACAAGCGATAGGATGAGAGGAAATGGCCTCAAGTTGTGCCAGGGGAGGGTTAGATTGGATATTAGGAAATATTTCTTCACTGAAAGGGTTGTCAGGCATTGGAACAGGCTGCCCAGGGAAGGGGTTGAGTCACCATCCCTGGAGGTGTTTAAAAGACGTGTATATGTGGTGCTTGGGGACATGGTTTAGTGGTGGACTTGGCAGCATTTGGTTCACGGTTGGACTCAATGATCTTAAAGGTCTTTTCCAACCTAAACGATTCTATTCTATTCTATTCTGTAACACCTTTTATTATATTACCTCTACCTTACTAGTAATTGATCTTTTAGAAGTGATCTAAATATATAATGAGCTTAATTATACTATAATCCAAAACTGACAGACAGGGAGCTGGGGCGAACTGCAATGAAAGATGCATTCTTCACATGGTTACCAACAAAAACACATAAAGGAAAGTGCAAAGGAGGATATTAAATGATGGAGGCAATTTGCTTGTGTTTTTGTTCAGAACACTCAACATCCCTGGGGGCCCTAAATCTGTTATTCTGGATACAACCAGACAGGAACAGCTAAAAAAAGTTAAAAAGAAGAAGGAAAAAAGGCTAGTAGCAAAGGCTACTCTGCCAGCCTAAGGAATCTTTCTTCTTTGTTCATGAGGAGAGATGATGATGTTACAGCCTGTGGCAGTGTTCCTTGAAGGGCCATGTTTTCTACCAGGGTTTTGATAAAAAACAACATGAAACAAGCAACTTCATTCTAATGTGCTAACAGCAGCTCTGTGAACAGCACGGATAGTATCTTCTCCTGTAGCTTTGGTTAACCACTTCATGAAAGATACCCTCCTTCTCTTGTGCCCAAGACTGCCTTCCTAATGTTTCTTTTTCTGCTGTTTGTGCATACCCATGACAGTATTAATTTATTGACATCATTTGTGGTCTTACACTAACCACAGACTGCTACTGCTGACTTTGAGGCTGAATCTCAGATATTTCTTATTTTAAGTACAAGGAACAATCTAATTAGATACAAACATACCTTGGGAATAAGGGGACTGACAAGCTGATGATTAGTTATCTCAAGTTACATAACGCAGCAACAGCAGCAGTTTCTTTCTAATTTTGTTTTACATCTTCCTCTGATTTACTCAACTTTGTTAAGATGAGATGGCGTGTTACATGTTATCTGACTCGTGGAATGAAGACACTGGCCGTTCTGAGTAACCTTCTGGCACTAGCAGCACTTGTTCTTGGACAATTGCCTAGAGAATCATTACTTTTTTTATTAAAA
Organism: Aviceda cuculoides; assembly: GCA_035590195.1. Lineage (NCBI taxonomy): Eukaryota > Metazoa > Chordata > Aves > Accipitriformes > Accipitridae > Aviceda > Aviceda cuculoides. Next base: position 2,891,324 of record JAVJGG010000048.1, read on the forward strand.
AAAAAGCGCCATTTGTATTATGCATTAAAGAATCTGCTGACCTGAAAGGTGAGATTTTAAAATCAGTTAAGCAACCAACATGCACCAATCCTAGCTACCAACATCAACATGTCAAAGAATAAAACTGTATCAATTCTAGTACAAAAATGTTACTAACAGAATGAATTACCTGAGCACATTTCATATGCACCACTTCAAGGGGAAAAAAAAAAAAAAAAAGAGGTGTTATATCCGCAAATAGCATATGTTTACCTTGATTTACCTTACTACCTTTAGTAATAATACAAGTTTGCAAAATGTTATTCTGCAGTGTGCTCCTTCTCCCCACCTGTGCAAGATTTGACTCACTCCTTATGCACAGAAGTAGGATGCAAACAGGAAACTTCTCAGGTCTGATTTGCAAAAAGGGTGAGTAAACCCAGGCAAGCATGATTCAGTAAATTACATGGAGTCTGGCAATTCTGACAGTCAGGCACGTCTTCTTTACCTCTTTTTCTACTCGCACATACTAGGAGAGATACACACACTACTTGCTAGAATATCAGAAATATTTGAACACTTTGGTTATACAATCCTTGTGAAAGTCTAAAGCTAAAATTACTAATATTTATAGACCACTTTTTAAAACACACGCTATCTTGATATTTCCCTGTACATATAAATATACTTTTAAACTGGTTTATATTTAGAAAAGAAGGTGGTCTCACAATAAAACACCAGTTTGAGCAACAGATGAAATAGGCTGCCCAATTAGGCAACCAAATGAAAAGAATAATTGAGTGTGATGCTTCTGCAATCATATGCTCAGATGACATAGTACATATTTTAGTCGTAGTGTTGCTTGGGGCTGTTAATCTTTCAAAGAAGGGAAGGAGCAACAGATGAACAGTGAAAAATGCAAATGTTAAACTACAGGAACCGTGAAGACATTTCCCACAATTACAACAGTTAACAGCATAAACAGCCCTCAGAAAAGTCATCTGGGCCGCTACAAGTATACTACACCAGTTATTGTTTTTCATGTTGAAATCATCTGTTACCTAAGGGCAGACATGTACAGAGCAGGAGAAAAAACAGTAGTCGCATGTAACTTCTGGTATCAGTAACTTCCTTTTATCAAATGAAGGCTAGCTACACTACGCACAGTGAACAGTTCAACTTTTCAGACGGTTAAACCGCAACTTCTCCCGTGCTTCTTGCAGAATGAAAGATGTTAGAGAAGAGAATTTCCAATATACAGTGGATTGACCCTCTAAAGGCAGCACAGTTAACTAAACACTGCAGTCAAAGAAACACATAAATCTTGCACCTTTCAGACAAAAATTTGGAAATAATTCATTCTGCTGGGTCTATAAAACCCAGCACAACAGATTCTGTGAATGACTAGCACCAAGTGTTTCACATATCCAAAAAGCAAGCCAGCTTTTCAAATACTTGTTTCGAAATTGCAACCCAACAGTAAAATAACTACTGTTAAAAGTAATTTGTCAATACTACATGAGATGGAGATCACCTAGGAGAAAAGAATGCAATACAGAAACATGCAGAACTGATTTTTTGCTGTGGTTTTAAAACAAATTAGCTGTCAGTGACTTGCAGAATAACAAAAAGTACTGACTAATTAAAAATATTCAAGTATGTGAGCATGATTGCTGGGAAAATAATGCCAATGATTTACTGGCTAGTTAGCCCCTTAGAGAATGCCAGCATTGGACAGTTCTTGAAATTGAGAAGAAATGGTGTAGGTCTTGTATTAATTCATCATTCTGTTCATTGCAAGTCAGTGACAGACTACTGTGCCAATGTTACAGAATAACATTCATTAATATTAAGCACTTCCAGCGGAGAAATGCAAGTTGAACCTTTTTGAGCCTTTGGATGCATATTGTATCTGTTAAGATACAGCAAATCGGAACATGCCCTACAGATACTGGCTACGGTTAATTTATTTGTTTTTAAAACCAAGAATGGAAAATTGCACTCTGACACCTGAGGTACCAGTGAGTTTAGAGAAAGACTGAAGAAACAATTCCTCATAGCGCAATTTCCAAGACCTGCTGCTATACTGTTTAAAACCAAAACCCAAAAGCCTTAACCAGGACATCTTGAAGAACGTATTTAGGCATCTACTTTCGTGTGAGGAGAGAGAGTGCAGGATTTACTGTAAAGACTATATACTTCGGTCCTTAAATCAAAAATGAGACAGAAAAATTCCTACAAGTTCTGCCTGGGTCCCAATGCTGACTGTTCAGATGTAATACCCAAGATCAATTTATTTTTACTTATGATCCTTTGATCACAGTTTAGAAATTCAGGGTTTGTTGGGTTTTTTCTTTTTTTTTAAGGAACAATAAAAATGGTCAATGTCTACTTTCTGTTTCTCACACTCAACCAAGGTGAAAAAGTTTTTGATCAGATCTTCCTTGCGACATTCAATGTAAGCTACTGGACTGTACCAACAGCAGCACAGCCAAGGGAAGTGATTATTCCCCTTTACTCAGCCCTCATTAAACCACATCTGGAGTACCACATGCAATTTTTGCCTCTCTCAGGACAAGAAATATGTTGACAAACATTAACAAGCCCAGGGGAGGGCCCCCAAGACAGTCGGGGATGGAACTTAAAGCCCCTTGAGGCTGCAGGACCAGGGCTCGTTCAGCCCCCCAACAAGACACCTTCGGGGGCACCCCACAGGAGCCCCCCCCCAACACCTAAGGGGAGGTTACAGAAAAGACAGAGCCAGGATCTCTACAAAGGTGTGTACTGAGAGACAATGGCCACAAACTGAAGTCAGCAGGATACAGGGCGGGGGGGGGGGAACCACCAATCACTGTGAGGCTAACTAAGCACTAGAAGAGGTTGTAGACCTCCATTCTCAGAGACTTTCAAAACCCAACAGGAAAAAACCCTGAGGAATCATGTTTAAATTCAGTGTTGCATTGAGCAGGAGACTGGAGAAGAGACCTCCTGAGGTGCCTTCCAGGCTGGGATGCTACGAAGAGGGAAACACAGAGACGGACCAGAGCCCAACCTGTAATCACCCTAGAAACCTGGCAGGGGAGCAGCCAACCTCAACTGCTTCAAAAGAATGTACGAGAAGCTCAAACTGAGTAACTATGGAGTTACTTGCCCCACTGGAGAACATTATTCTTTCTCCTCAAAACACATGCTGGTCTCAGTGACTTAGCTGTCTCATCCTTTTTGTGCTTTTTTAAACAACTGCTGCATTCTTATTTCAGTGTTATTTCAACAACAACTAACATGTATTACTTATGCAGGCAGGATACTCTGGTAATGAGACTTGTTCCCTCCAGTTTGCAACATTTTGTAGCATCGGAAGAATCGTACTACTTTTCCATTTCAAGGGCAACAGGAAAACAACTGCCTCCACAGGGGGAAGAAACAAACAGAATTCCCCCAAATACAATAACAGTAAATAAAGGCAGGAAATAACCTGATATTCTTCTGCAATTCTAGCAATTCCAACTGCTTCATCCTCCGGGGCACACAAATGACCATCTGGGACCTTCTGCCATTTCCTTACTGTTCCCAGTATAGCTCATCACCAAACAGCCAAGTTCTAGGAAACAAGATTTCTGTATTGCCTCTTTTCTGCATTTTAATGCGGACTTCTCTACAAGGAGGGATCAAGGCAAATGACTAGGCCAACCCTCATTTCTAGACCCTCAAAATGGCACGGTGGGGTTGTCTTACACCCCTCAGTATGTCTGCTTGCTATGATAAAAATGTAGGTGTCAGGAGTGGCTTGTTGAGGCTGCCAGAAATTGTCAGTGGCTTATTTCATGTAAGATTAGTGTATCTTAAAGCAATTTTTGCTTAAAACTGCAGCTGTACAATAAACTGCAAGGATCTTTTTAAACACACATAAAAAGACTATGCATACTTTTGCTTTCAGCAAATTAACAAGAAACACATTTGTAGAGGTCTTCAAGCAACTGTGATGCTATATTTGCAGATGACAATGAAAAGCTGTGAGAAACAGGTTTTGATGTTTATGTACACTAATGGGCATGATGACTGAGTTTGTTGACTCAGTTCCATAAGAACAAATGGCTGACAGGTTAAACACTACAGAAGGGTATTTTAAGATATAATGCATCATAAAGTTGTACATATATAAACACTATTTCTTGTATTGTATTTTGCCTCAGAGTAAACACATAGACATTGTGTTTCAAGGTCGGACAAATCAAAAGATTAGAACTTGTTGGGGAAAGTTGTATTGGGTCAAGGAGGCCTAAAATAGGGTCAATTTTCTCAGACTTGGGACTTCTTTCATGACAAAGCCATCACTTGCAGAAGAGCGATGGGAAATAAACATCACTGAATGCTAATCCTTCTAAACATTACAGGGCCCACTGTTAAGAGCAACCAGCTGTTAAACAAGGAGATGAAGTCAATTACTGGATTTATTTTGAAAGGAGGTGGGACTACACTTAAGGCTTGTGTGGTACAGAATAAATATGACTTGTCAGGCTGATGAGGTTTATCTCCCCCTTCCATGGTGTTTTCTGTGCTATATCTTAGGGAATATGAAGGCCGTTTCATATGAGAGTAAGGAAAGAGTGAAGCTCTGAGCTAAGCTGTACAAACTGCCACGTTAACAAGCAAGCAGCAGGCTTACATAAGGAGGACTTTTGAACACAACTACACCCCATGGAAATGATAGGCCCCTCCCAAGGAGCAAGAAGGGAAATTCATTTTTATAGTAATATGGACATGTACATTATTGCCCAACAATGATCAAAGGTCCTGACCAATGTACTGTCTGGTCAGAAGAGCACAAAAGCTTAGGAAAAGAAAGATGTGTCACATTAAGCAAGAAGGAGAAGCTCATTTACCACAGAATTGAATCACAGAGAGTTCCCCTGATCAGCAAATGTATTAATATAGTTAACAAAACATCTTTAAAATCATAGGAGAGGCTTTTGTTCTGTTCTGTTAGAAGAAGAGACCTGATCAGACTTCAGAAGAAATCAACCAACAAGGTCAGAGAAAATGTGACATCAAAGTCTATATACAGGTTTATAAGAAGAAACATAGTGAAAAGCATGAACTATGGAGATTAACATCTTTCCAGTTGAAACATATTTTCACAGAGACAAACAGACACAGTACCACACTTGGGGTTGTTTTTTTCTCAATTATACACTGAAATGAAGAAAGAAAGTGCTAAACTTGATTATCTTTACCAGAAGCTTTGTTTTTAAGAACAGAGCAATGGCATTTTATCCAAAGCACTTTTTCTAAAAAAGCTGGTTATTGATTTCCTTTCAATTTAGAGCAAATAAGCTATGGAAGTGGTATTTCTTATTTACATAGAACTATACTGCAAATACACATGCCTAGCATTTAGCTAGCAAATAAGAGAGATGGGTCATATTTCACAGATCTTTATTCTCTAAATTAAACAGTAATTTGAAGTGTTAAATGTCTAGAGAGGAAAGAAGGAAGAGGAAGAATCAAAAAGATCATGCAGCTTTTCTGGCTGGTGGCACATGTATCACAACAGAATTTCTTTGACCGACAGCACTACAACCTGCAGAAAAAAAAATTATACTCTAGCATTTAGAAAAGGTGTAAATATTTCTCTACCATTTTCTACACAGAAACATAAAATTATTGCCATCAAAGAAAATGTTGATGTTATCAATGACTCATGCAAAAATGTATAAAGTAATTATAGTTCCATGCTTGCAACAAAGTGTGCTCCTTCTAAAAGATGCGCTGCAATATACATGTCCCAGAAAGTCTGCTCTCTGACAAAGTTTCAAGAGGGTAAAACATGTAGTTTCTTTTTGGTTGTTGTCTTGTAGAAGTGGATCTAAGTATGTCTCTGTGTCAAAAAATGCAGCATTATTAAGGAATGTAATAGGACAGGTCTTTAAAATTCTTAGCGAAGGACCGATGAATTGAAACACGTTTTAGCAATCACATTACAGCTATGAATACTGTTTAACAATACTCTCATAGAAGTAGGCCAACAAAATAACAACATAAGCTAATATTTATTTATGGCAGTAAAAGTTTTCTACATAAACCAGGACTTGGGGAGGCAAATTTCCCTCACTTGCTTTTGGCTTCTGAATTAAGCTATTCTCAGTGACCAGGAAACTGCTATTCTGAAAGATGTTGTAAAAAGCCACAAATATAACCAGGGAAGAAAAACACAACACAAACATGTGCAGCCACCATGCAGACATTTTGCATGTTCCAGACCTTTTCCAACATATGAGCATGTATTAAAACGAAATTCAGAGTAAATGTCACTGTTCTTGCTTGCTAGAGGTTAGCAGGTGATTTCCTAGACAAGCAAATCAACAGTATCAGTGATACGTAATGCTGTAATCAACATCACATTTTACAGTTGGAGTTTTATCAATTTGGAGAAAGGCTTACTTCCAGATAGCAAGGTGGGGAGTACACTGGCTATCCAGTATGTTTCACTGATCGTTCCTTTCAGGGCCTTCGCAACCTCAATCTGCATTTAACAAAAGCTAAAATAAAGTTAAAGGATAAACATACACTCGCAACTTAGAATACCTGACTGCTAGCAAAAGCAGCTCTATGTTCCCCAAATTACCCAGGAGCTAATCTCTCTAACAACGCGTCTTTTACCAAAAAGACCATCAGCATACAGTTTATTGACTGGTATTAGTATGACAAGCGAAAAGACAGCACTTGTGTAGAACCTCTTTACCCACATAGGGTTTGCATATCCTTCAGCCCAGTGAGGATCCAGAACACACCCCCTTATCTGTTAATGAAATGATTTTCAGTCTCCCATGCCAGTTCTGAACAAGGGGCAGAATTGACCCTCACTCTTATACCACTTAAATACTTCAGTTTTAAGTTACGGTTCTGTCAAGCTACATTAACAAATTAGTGGCTTGGAAACAGTAGACAGAGTATGTAATGTCTGCAGTCCCGTGCTTTATAGTATTTTGCCAAAAAGGGAGTGATTAGTGTACCACTCGCAAACACAGAGACTCACTTCTTCAGGTTTTACTTCATTTCCAAAAGAGCTTCCAAACTGAAGCCTACATGAATGAGCTCAGAGAAGAATCGCTACACTGCACTCTCCAATGGTTCAAATTGTAAAAGTATAGTCTCCTAAAACTCTTTTATTGTGGGGAAGGCAGATTTACATTATCCTCATCCCTTTCTCGTCAGAACTGGACAATTGATAGGAAATTCAGAGCTGTTAATTTCTACAGTTAATCTTAACGGTTGATTTTATGCCTTGCAAATGTTATTCTAAAGTGTTAGAGTAAATAGAACACTAGACCGTTGTTGATTTAAGTGATTATACATACTTTTTCCCATCCAAAGGATTATTTACTAAGGCAACAAACTGAAAACGAATTAAAGAGTACTCCTTTTCATTCATGGTGGAGTTCACCCACGGAATTCATTGCTACAGGATATATCAAAGCTAAAACTGCAGCTCAGGATTAAAAATATAAAAGAAATTAAGATACAGAATAGCAACCGTAATGTGACATTCAGGTTTTACAACTGCCTACTCGAGATGGGAAATGGACAGGTAAGACTCTCAGGAGAAGTGCATTAATTCAACCACATCCTGAATGTAATGCATCAAAGGATATGCTTCTAACAAATGCATCAAAATAAAAGATATTATATAATTCAACTTGTGGACTTTTTTTTTTTTTCATATTCAAAAACATAAGCTGGTTTATCTGACAAAATAATCCCCACTATACCAGTTTCTCTCAGTACAAGAACCAGAGGACTCCGTCACTCATATTCCTGCCAGCAACACCTGCACTTTTTCTGAAAACTTCCTATCTGCATGCTGCCAGCTTCTGACCTGCTTAGCTTCAGAGATCTGTCAAGATGACAGCATGAAGACCTGTGAGGACCACAGAAGTAATGTTACAAAAAACTTCTACCCTAGAAAACAAACCTGGGTTGATTTAGTTACAAATACTGATCAATCTGCTGCAGCACAGAAAAAACCAAACCAACCAACCAACACCCAAAATCCCACTATACAGGCTTTTACTAGCTTAGCAAGTCATACGTACAGTATCTTTAGAACTGCCTAAAGATATCACAAAGGCTTGTACAATCTACTTCACTACACAGACTTTTTCACTAATTAGCATTTGCTAACATCCTTCTTCATGACAGAAAGCAAACAGCCTGTTTCTTGGAGTGCTGCAGTCCAACAGGGTAAAGTAGGTACTGATGTTCTTCAAGCTAAATCTTATCCTTGAAAGAAGATGCTTCAGCTTCACAGGGGCTATCATTTCAATGTGAAAAGAGATGCAGAGAAGAAAAAACTGAAATGCAAACATCCAGCAGCTTTACAGGCACGTGAAAAAGATTTTACTGTTACGAAGGAGCACATAATTTGAAGTCCCTCGCAGATATGATCCATTTAATGATATTCCCTTCCAAGAGTCCTTTTAGCAGCACCAGCCATTCTGAAGTTGGTCTGCTTTCGCCAGCATTTGCAACTCTGCTACTCCAACAGCCATGCTGGTAAAGATGTACCACTTAATTATTCTAGTGCTTTAGTGGTTAAAGCTGTTGCACTCCATCCCCCCACCCTGCTGTCTAACAGTTTTTGTTTCCCATATTTTTGGACTTTTAGCAAACTACCTGAAATGAAAGAGCAGTGTGGCTACACATGTACAGGTGCAATAACAGTACCGTTCTCTTCCTTGATCTCCCTCAGAAACATCCTCAGAAAAAGTGAGTTATCTGTTCCCAAAATGCAAAGTTCAATACTGTCTGTGGAACAAGTTACCTACCAAGCAAGCCCTACACCTTGCAAATTTATAGGTTCTCGGTTTATCTCATCTTAAACATTAATTGCAAGCAAACCACTTAACAGAACAGTTAGGATAAACAAGTAGAGGTGGTAAGAACTTAAGGAGAGACATTTTCTTCCCATTTTTTGTGGGATGCATCTTTAAACAGTTTCCCAGCCTGCGTGCTAGGGGGAAGCAGAGGCAGAGAGCCTGGGATGGCTATTACAGAAGAGAGCAAGCGCTGTGCTGGCAGGTAACTGCTGCCTCCCCACTCCCCCCAAAACACTTTTCTCTGGATCTTAATTAAACTAAGATGTAAGCCACAGAGACTGAAATTACATTTGCTTTTTGTGCACAAGAAAATCTAACCCTGTGCCTAGAAGCCTGGAAAATGTTGCTCCTGCAAGGCTGTATATATTTCTCCCCCTCGACACCCTTCATCTGCTCCCACCGAATTAGGCAAAACTTCCTTTAATAAATGAAGCCAGATAAATTTCTAAAACATTTGAAGAGGGGAAGGAAACCTAACAGCCACTTTAGGAGCTCTTGTGCAAACTGGCATCTGAGTTAATTTTTTTTTCCAGCATGCTACCCATTAGGGGGTTCCTAGACTTTTTGTTGCTGTGACTAACGTTTTTATGAGTGTTCTGGGACAACAACAGAGTTTTTAAATGTAACAGGAAGTCTATGTGAATCTCTCTCATGCTGTTCCCTATGATTCTTCTCAGTACATCATAACGAATATTCCCCAATGCCACCATAATAACAAAACAAACAAATAAAACAAAACAAACAAACAAACAAAAAAAGAAAATTTAGTTTCATCGTTCTTTGCCTTGTTTTCAGTAACTGGTCAATTAATTGTAGAGCATAACAAGCCATGCTTTTGTGCTCTTGCTGATTATGTGAAGCTTATTTCAACTTCAAAAATATGTCAGAGTTTTTTAATACATATGCATACACCCATATCCAGTTTCTTAACACGTATGCATACACCCATATCCACACGTACATACTGTTACATGCAATGTCACTACGCAAATTACCCTCTAGTCTGAACGGTCGTGTACCACAACTTGCTTTGTCTCATCACCTTAACATCACCTGTACGGACTGGCACATGAAAATCGTTCAGTCACCTGAAAACTGCAACACAAAGTCATATCGTACCATCATTTTTAAACAGCCATCTCCAGTGAAATCAATGACAGGCACCCAAACAATAATAATCCAAGCATGGCATGGTTCACTGCCTCCACAGACTTGCCTTAATATTACAGAGCTGTCCATCTTATTCTGTCTACAGAAAATGTGAATAGTAATAATTCAAAGCATCAAAACATATAGGGAGGTACTGGATTCTGAAATACTCTTTAAAACACATAATTTTAACAGCATTTTAGTACCTGTTAATGTAGCAATGCAGGTATTTCCCCTTCGAAGTTTTCGTCAATACTTGTTAATTTGGGGATAAAAGTCAAAGAGCACCCAAGCATGCTGAATCTACCTTTTCCTTTCAAGGAAGAACAAGGACCTCAGTCCCACTGAGGCGCTTCCAACAACTGAATATATGTGGTTTTGAAAATACTGTGTATGCTTTCAAAAATATTCTCTATAACACATTGTTTATATCCTGAAGAGATGATCATTCTGATTCTTTCAATATTATTCTGATGAATCACGGTCACTGAAAGGAGAAATAAAAGCAATTCCCGCTATTTACCAGGAGTTCAAAGATTTGGCTTGAAGAAACAAGTGAAAACTTCCAACTAATATCTGAACTCTGTCACCTACAAAAACTCCGAAGTATTTTCTTTTTACCTGCCATCACTTACCAAACACTGATACCTGTGCTCACTCCCTCAAAAAAACCCAACTTTCTGGAAGCTCGTACAATTCTGACTTCATCTGGGTCAAAATCCTGGAGTTCAGAAAGCAAGTGTAACTTCTCAGAAGCACTTGGGCCAGGCAGCTAGCTCATCGAAGTCGATTTGCCGATAACACGCAATCCAGCAGCATCAGTCAAAAACCAGAGAAAGCTGTTCTCGCTAAGCATTTTTCTTCCCAGCACTCCATTTGAAAATAATAATACTTTTCTTAAAAGAAAACTAATGAATTGTGTGTGAAGTAAAACAATTGGAAGCAGAATAATTAAAAATTGTTATCAAGTGATGTAAACCGCAACTTTGTGGTTCAAGTCTTTAAAAACCAAAGAAAGCAATTAGCAAAAGATTGTTCTGATGCCTTACTTCAGAGAGACAAATCACATTTTGCATGTTTCAAGTTCATAGGAGTAACAAAAAAAAGACAGCTTCATGCCAAGGCTCAAGCTTTAAAAACAAAACACAAAAAAGACCACTTCCCACCACCACAGCCAAAAGCTCTCCTCCATTTTATTATTTGTTTTTTTCTGCGTTGTACTACTACGATACAGGAAAACATCACATTGCAGTAATCTCACTGAATAAAAAACCAACAACAGATCCAACTCTCTGTGTCTTATTACAGAACACAGTACTTCATTTGCAAGGAAGTTTCACATTACTGTGAGTTATCATTTAAGCTCTAGTTTTGCATCAGACTGAAGATGAGATTTTATCATGAAAATAACATGATGGTGGATCAACTGTGAAGTCATAAGCCTACAATCAGCTTTTCAATCTCCGAAGTCTTTCATTTTGTACATGTTAAATTTCCTGCCTTCAGCAGACACTAGAGACACATCATTCTTGAGCATTAAATGGATACCTCTGGACTCACCTGCACAAGAGTACACTCGTCAGTGCTACAGATCTGATCCTACAAAATTCTTATAAGGAATTGTGTTTTCTCAGTTACGTGGTACTAATCAACGCTTGGAAAGTATTTCGTACCAGCAAAGGTAACCAGCATTAGCATTTAATTTTACTTACTTTTAAAATAAAGGTTTTAAAGTATTACGGATTTAAAGCATTAACCATTTTTTAAGCATTTAAAGAATCATCTCTCAGCTTAGCAGATGTGTTATTTTTAATGAGTTTGCCACAGCTGCCGTTGCCCTCCACGCACTTCATCAGGGCTCTCCAACCTTGTTATTTTCTACTCTTAGAAACAGAAAAGTAAATTATACCATGATAAGAAACTACAGTAATCTAGCATTTTAAAATCCCACACACACGGATTCTGAACCAAAAGAACAACTCAGTATTTCCACCCTTTGGGCACTGCCAGACACATTTACTGCCCACCCAGGGGTAGGAGACACAAGGCATCACCCTGCGCAGTTGAGTCCTCACCTCATGGCAGCTTTTCAGCTGTGGATGGAACCTCACCGTACAAAAAATCATCACTCTGGTGTATGAACTCTAAAAAGCCTTTTTCCAGAAGCCCACAAAACACTTTCCTGATGCTTTGGAAAGGAGGAGAGCATTGGCTCAGGGGTAACTCAGGTGCAGGCACAAGAAAAGTAGAGAAGTGAAGCAGGCTGAACTAGGTTTCACCCTAGTGAGGACTCTGCTAACAGCTTGTAAAGGGGAAAAGAGTAACACCTACAGAGACAGTAAATGAAGGGAAAAGTCCATTCACTGGTTCCTCTCTCAAATCCAACTGAACAAGATCACTAGGTCCAAAACCAAAAGCTGTGCAGTGGGATTCCTTTTTCATACTCAAGATGTGAAGTCCCTCCTTCAGGTTTTATATTTTGATTAATCTTCAGATGAGTAAGATTTATGACCACAAGCAATTCATGACAACATCAGTTCTCATCTGTGGGGGTATTACTGCAATGCGAAAGTACCTCTGCATTACTAAATATCAAGAATCAAGATGGGGAAACAGTTTTATCTGAACTTGCTCTGATACAGAAAGAGTTTGGCGAGAACCAGATTGAGCACCTGACAGAACAATACCTCCACTATTGAAGCACCCCAGCTAGATTAGAGTCACATAAAAAAATCCCACCCGAACACAATTTATCTTCTAGAATCTTTCCTTCTCCCCACGCGTCTTTCCAGCAAATTCATCCTCATCCATAATCTAACCGTCTTTCCTAAGTTTGAAGAAAATACGAACGGGCCCCAACCGGTTTCAGGCGGGGGTTCCCCATGCCCAACCCTGGCGCTGAAAGACCCGCCGGGCCCCACCACCCCCCGGACCTCCAGGGCAGCCCCCCCCCCGCTCCTGCGCACACATCCTCGCCGCACGCCGGCCACCACGGCGCCGACGCGCGGCAGCGCAGCGTCGGCCTCGAGGCAGGCGGGGGCCCCTCACCTGCTGCCGCGGGCCCGGGGAACTGTGGCCCATTCCCCCGCTCCCCCAGCCCCAGTGGGGGCCACCAAGCGCGGGGCTGGGCACCCGCCGGGGGGCCGCAGGCTTTGGAAAGGGCGGAGAGCGGGTGCTGGCGGGCCGCCTGCAGCTCACCCCTGGGCACCCGCCGCACCGCCTCAAGCAAAGCCATGGGGACAGAAGTGCGTTTTCACGAGGGCACCTGGAGCCAGAGCGTGGGGCACCTCCCGGGCAGGGCGGAGGGGAGATGCTGAAGCCGA
>JAVJGG010000048.1:2907620-2954477 GCA_035590195.1 Aviceda cuculoides
CTTTATTACTGGAATTTTTTTTTTACCTGATTTTTTAAAATTTTTGCTTAAATTTTTGTCGTTTTGTTGGTCGTTGGTTGTTGGGTTGTTTTTTGGTTGTTTTGGTTTTTTTTTTTCTGGAGGGGGAACAGTTTTCTCTAATATGTTGATTTCCCACCCCAGGTTTCAGCAGCACATTTAGGTCCACAAGAAAATTGTCGCCTGGAAAAAAAATAGATCTGCGGTCGCTGGAATGTATTTGACTTTTCTGGAAAGCTTTTTACCCTTTAACACACGGTGCTGGTTAGAAAGTGCTGTGGGTTTAAAGGGGCAGTTTCAAGGCTCAGCTGGTGCGTCCCTGTGTGTGTGCGCTGAATAAACCTAATCGTTGGGGTTGAAATAGTGATGCTGTAAAATAGAAAGTTATTAATGTTGGTATTCATACAAGTAAAAATCCATTTAATCTTCAGCAATGTATTTCAATCCCTCCCACTCAAATGGGGCAAGTTTAGGCAAAACATCCCCTTCGTGGGGGCAGTGCTGGAGACGGAAACTTTTCACTCTCGTGCAAGATCTGGAGTAGGACAAAGCAGGAGCAGTGCCCCTGTGGTCCTTAACATAAATTTGCAGTGATTCTTCCTGGTGGAGGACCTCACCTGGTCTTACCTCAAATCTAAGAAGCCTTAGATTTGCTCTTGAAGTCCTGGATTTTTGACTCTTACAATTACTTAAGCATCCTTTGCTTTCCCGTGCTTTTTTTAAAAAAAATTGTCATATGCTTGTTACAGAGAAAAATGTTTGCAAACATGAGTGTGACTCACAGGCAAATACAAAGAGTCTTTTAAAGAAAACAGAAAAACTTTGTGTTTGGGAGGTTCAAATGATATGCGTTGAGCCATATGGACATCCTATTTTTGTTTTATGAATAATGGCAATTACTCAGATACTCAAATATCATATAACAGGCTAACTGACTCTGATACTAGTATCTTTGGAAAGTAAAGAATTCCAGACTTACATATAGGAAAATGCTCAGGAAATCTGAGAAAAATCCACAACAGATGCTGATTCAATGTGCCTGAGAGGTCCATTCCCGTGTCACGGAGGACCCACAGCACGAAGAGCCTAAGCCTCCTCTGAAGAGGTACGGTCCTTTCATACTCAGACATGAGTGTGCGCATGGAGGTTAAACATGATGCCCATCTGCATTAGCAGAGGTTGTAGTGAAGCCCCGACCCAGCAGGATGAGCGCAGCACCTTAACCCAGCGGTGGGGCACAGCCGGGGGAGATCGCTCCCTCCCTTCTCGTTTTCAGGCCCAGCACGGCTCGCCCAGGCATCTCGACAGTGAACCAAGCCTGGGTATTTGATTCTCAGTCTTCTGGCGTAGGTTTCTGTACACATCGAGCTTTGCGAATACGCCTAGCGATCACGTCTGTAGATGGTAAAACACTAGGGCCGAGTAGCACTTAATCTGCTAATGAAGTATCTCTCTGATCAGCCCATGGTAAAGTCAACCCCAGCACTGTTTTGAGACGACAGGATCTGTCGCAAAACTCAAAGTTATGAAAGAAGCTCTCCTCACCCTAGGGGCTACAAAGCAAGCAGTTAATAGGAGTAGTCTGTTTGTGTAGGATACATGCACAGCTGAAATACTCTGTGCGCTTTGGCAGCACATTTTCAGATATTGATTGTGTTTTTTTGTTCAGCCGTTCTGATTCTCGAAAGCGAGGATAAAGTATTTATTACTTTTGTAGTACAGTTACCAAATTGTTTGCTTCCTTAAGCACTGATTTTATTCTAATGTTTGGGAAATGATTAGCCAGTTTTCAATACCTATCGTTCACAAGGTATGGAAAGCAGAGTTAAAAACCATGCATTGAGTGGCTCCTTACCGTCTGCCAGACTGCGCATTTACTGCAAAATCTATGCAGCCGCAGTGCCACCTCTTGGCTGAAATGTCTTTTGTGTAAACGACAACATTTCTTCCCCACAGCTGCCGGGAGTTAACCGTTCGCATACGCAGAATTTTGAGAGAACAACGAGACATCCAACCATACCTCTGTAGCGGTAAGAAGTGTAAAAAAAATATGTGTAGCCTTACCAAGAGTCTTGTACACCTTCTCTAGTCAGCTATTGACAGGAACAATAAATGCACTAACCTGAAAACTGGAGGAGCGCTGTTGGCCAGCATGGAAAAAATAAAGCATAGGACAGACTATAATAGGTAATGCAGAAAGAGAATGGAGAAAGTGTCTGTTGAATTAAGCGTACTTAATAGAGAACAACGTCTACAGGATAGCCAGGAGTTTGTTTAGCTGATACCAGTTTTTCAAGTGATGTTAAAAGCAATTTGAATATAAAGCAGGAGGGATGCTTCTTCCCTAAGGACATACATACAACTTGGTGAAATCACACCGTGAGCCACATAGTTTTTCTCTTTCCCTCTGCAAACCAGAGGAAGTTGCCTGGCTGTGCGACCCCCACAGCATACAGTAAGTGTGCTAGCAGCGGACGCAGCAATCTCACCACCTACCAAGCATTTGTTTCCCTTCTTTTCAGCTGCCAGGGTCTCAGACCCCCATAACCAGGTGTGTAACACCCACCTTAGGTGAAAACATTTTAGCAGCAGGGAGGTTGAGGAGGCCTTAATGAAGAGAGGGAAGAAGAACTTACGTTTATGAAAGAACAAACTTCGGTAATGAAGAGATTTTGCTCCACCTTACCTTGTTGCCTTTCCTGTATGAATAACTTGGGGGAATTTCAGGAAAACATTGTCCCTGCTTCATCCAATATGCAAAATCAGTTGCAGTTAATAGAGTTCAGAGGCCAGGAGAGTTACTGGAGAAAAAAAAAAAAAGTCCAGAATATACTGTGTTGCTAATTCTATTAGGTAGAATATAATCAATTAGAATTGCTAGTTGAAATTAACTGCATTGAGCTGACTGACTGTCCAAAATAGCACTGTTCAGAAACATCTTCTAATTGCCTCAGCTATGTTATTTGTTTGGTTGTTTGAATCATGAACTCATGGCATTGTTCTAACATCCAAGACTCGGGATAACATACAAGGGCTTGCATATGGATAAATATATATATATATATATACACACACATATCTGTGTATGTGTATATATGCATGCTCACAAAATCCATACAGTTGGTGAGCTCCATAAATGAGTGCTAAACTAGCCAGAGAAATAAAATTCAGCTATACAAAGAAGCGACAAGGCATTAAGTCCCACTGAGAGGCAGGAGAAGTTACTGAAGCCTTTTCAGGGCAATCACTGCTGTACAAAGCTGGTTTATATTTGTTATTCTTACAGCATGAGAGTCCTGCTTTGGGGACCTGTGAGGAAGGAAATGGCTTTAACATTTACAGTGATGATTAACTAGTGTGTTATGTCTCTTGATCCATGCTCCCTAAGACGACATGAAAACATCCTGCTCCTCTTACCTATTCTGGAAGTCCTCCTCCTGCTCAGCCCTGTCAGCAGCTGGGGGAACAGCCTGCAGTGGCCCACCAGGAGTCAAGAGATTCAGTTTTTCAGCTTAGTTCACATTTAGCTCTGACTGAAGCTGTTATTGTTCACTTCCAGCATGAAGCCAGCTAAGCTTGAAAACAACATTCAAGTTCAGTTCTGGTTCAAGAAAAGTTAAAAAAAACAGTTCAAACTGATATTTGGTTCAGAATCAGTTTAACTCACCAGTACCAACAGTAGTCAGTAGCTATTTTATCCTCCTAAAATGATGAGCTTGTCTTGCCTTACAATAAGGAAATTCATTCCACTTGAATGTATGTTGAGTAGGCATCCTTAGAAATGTTCGGCTGCCCCAGCAGAGCAGGAAAGTTTCCTAGGAGCCTCCAAATTTCCCCTGTGGTTGATTTGTCTTCCATTCATTAATCCATAATTTCACCACTCATTTCAGCTGAGTTAGAAATGGGCACAGGGTTTGCAGAAAACTTTCTAAAATCAGATGCATTACTAAGGGTCTGATTTTTTCCCCCTCCTAGCCTCTGTTAATCTTCACCATTCATGTTACAGGGTCTGTCTAGAATTTTTGTCTTGCACAATAAATATCTAGTTAGAGAAACCCTTGTTGATTGCTGGTCTTGTTCTGCTGCGTTTTACAATCCGATCAATTAGGAAGCATCAGAACATTATTATCTTTAGCTGAGAATAATGTAAAACACAATAGGAGAGATCTGTCGCATACTTAAGCAGCTCTAGCTTAGTCACATTTTGTAGGACATCGAGCCTGCCAGAATACAAATGGTATCTCAAGGGGTCATTAACTTTACCTGCAATTAGAAAGGAAATCTGTTCTTGACTACTGAACGCTCCACGTATATCAGAAATGAATCGTTAGAAGCAGCATTCGTAATGAATGTTTAGAAAAATGGAATTGTCTCATGGTCAGTGCAGAGGACTAACAAAACAGAGCTGCTGACTGCACTGATGGAAACACGTCCCCAAGCTCCTCCCGCATGCGTCATGTGGCTGAATCAATAATACAGGAAAGTTCTTAGAGATCCATTAACAAGAGAGGCTGGACAAGGTGAAAGGAAAGTGGGACCTTCTCACGGAGCTGTGACATTACATACCTGTGCATTTACTCATAATGGAGCAAATTTTAGCAATTATACATGAACTATGTTTGCTCCTTTCAAATCAACTAAGTTTCACCAGATGAGCCACCGTTTTGTTTGCTTGCAAGTTTCTTCTTTTGGTGAAATAAGAAATAGAGGATAGCTTCCACAGTGGAGGATTATTAGTTCTATTAATAATTTCTAATTAGATTATTAGTATTTTAAGATTTCTGTGGCAAATCATGCCAGGGAATTTTAAGCACCACTCCTCAGTAGTGAAAAAAAAAGTAGGAATAATAATTCAATGTGCATGGTTACCTGCCTGCACATAATCACATTTTACATTGAAAGAACTTACTTTGAAAAAGATTGTCCAAAACCTGAAAGGGTTCTTCAGTAAACAATGAACTATGAATTTTCCCCTGTGTGTTAGGAGTCCAAACGTGAGCAGACTCTCAAATAACAAACAAACAGGCATGTCACGTAATTAAAACTGTCCAGTATAAGTGCATAGCTTGTCAAGATTAATTTTTCAATCTGAAAAAAATACAAGTAATAAAATTCCTACTAATCACTGAATAAGAATTAACCATTTAGGGTATTTGTTAAATACATTTACATTTCAAGTGTAGTTTTAAGAAAATTTTAAAACGAGTCTGGAACAATGACATAAAATACAGTTGTTCTTGGTTATGCTCTGTAAGTGAGATTATTGGCTCGACTCTGGCTAATTATAAAGTGATCATAAAGTGCACAATGAAATGAAGTGGTTCCAAGACAGTCCTACGCAGATCATTGTAAACACACAGCTATGCAACAGATCTGAGCTAGCTGGAATAAAAACGTAAAACATTGCTCTGGACTCCTTTGGTAATGGCTGTCAACTTTGGTCCGCTGCAGTGGTGATATGAGTTACATTCGGTTTAGTAGCCAGCGGAGAGCTGGGTCTTTGCATCACAGAAGCACCATTGCAACTGACACTTCTGCTGGTGGCATCAGCTCAGAGCAATGAGAAATGGGGCTGAGCAGATCCCGAAGCACACTGGACCAAACCCAGAATTCTCTGCGGAACAGTATTGCAGTAAAATAATAGATTTATTACTCAAGTGAAAGAGCAGACGTCGCTGCACACACCTGTGTTTCAGCCAGGACTCCTTCCTCCAGCTGAGCCTACGCAACCAAGGAAACCACTAACTCCTCCAGGTCCTTAGTTCGGATCCAGTTTAAGCAGACCGTGACTCAAGTGCATCATCCCTGACAACTGGACAGTGGGCAGGCATGTCCCAAAAACACACTTCCTCACTCACTCGGGATTCACAGGCAGGGAGCCCTCCCTTCTAGTGAGACAATGAAATGCTTCCAGCCTGACGGTCTGTTTTTGGTTTCCCCACATCTCTTCCACCTCATCCCTCCTTGCCTTTCTGCAGAGCCTGCTATTGCAACACCCTCTCCGAAAGGACTGCAGAAGCACATCTTCTCCCTTTTCTTCCCTTTAAATGGACACTGAAAAAGTCCTTACGAACCCCATCCGTGTTGTTACCACACCTTAGGCAGCCTCAAGCAGCTCTGCGATGTAAGGAAGCAGACGGGAGTTTGGGGTTGGAAAGGGAAGTGGCTCCAGCAGGGTTCTGCTAGGAAAGTGGCTGATAGTGCTCCTTAGTGCTCTGGCGTGATTCCTCCCCGTCGCCATTTAATGGGTGAGCACATGTCCCCCTTTCTTATTTTTTCTGTCCCTGTCCCTGCAGGATGAAGCTCCTTGAGAGAAGCCCTTAGCAACTAAAGGAGAGACTGGGCCGGGAGGATACAGGCAAAATGAGGAAGAGAAGAGAAGGAAATGGGTTTGTGTGTGCACATGTGTGTGTGTTTCACCCCTGCCTTGGGTAGGAGAGGGAGTCAAGAAGAAGTAGGAGAGCAAGTCAGCTGATGAATAGCTCCAGGCAAAAGAGAGAATGCCTGGCAGGGTTGCTCTGTACAGCAGCGTACATTTAAAAATAATTTTTAAAACTAACACATTTGGATAGGGGTATCTGTCCCTAGAGCAACCAACAATGAAAAAACAGGTAACAATAATTTTCCATTCCAATGACCAGTGCTATAATTACATAATAAACTTAGAAATTTAGTCCACTTTGAGGTGAAACAGGAAAGTCATGCATGCTGCCTGACAGCTAACGAAAAAAAATATCACTCTGTTAATTCATTTACGGGGACTATTTCTCCGGTCAGACAGACATTTTTTAGTAGTGAAAATCCAGCAACTCCAACGAATTATCACTGAACTAAGGAAAGAGCTTCAAGCTGAGCTCTCAAAAATCCTGTTACACCAAGGGCCAGACAGCTACCCCCCACACACATCCCTGATGACCTGGACAATGGGCAAGGACTGCAAACTCTGCTCCAGGCCAAGGAGTCAAAGGGCAAGCACATCGGCCAGCATGAGAAAACCTGTAATGCCACCGTTTGTAACATATCTGTTTCATGGCACAAAAGGTTAAGTTTGTTGTAGAAAAACACCGTTCATTCATAAGAGGAGGAAAGCCACTGGAAAAGGAATACAAAAGTTATGCAGCACATGACTGGAGTGCACAGGATGGAATCCTAGTTAACATTTTTCTCTTAAAAAAGCTCAATTCTAACTCTTCATTCAGACACCAGTTTGATTCAGCATTGCTTTATAAAATAAAAAATAAGAATGCATAGAATCTAAATATCGTCCTCTCTCTAGGATGAGAGGAAACGGCTTCAAGTTGCACCAGGGGAGGTTTAGACTGGATATTAGGAAATATTCCTAGCATTGGAACAGGCTGCCCAGGGAAGGGGTTGAGTCACCATCCCTGGAGGTATGTAAAAGACTTGTAGACGTGGCACTTAGGGCCATGGTTTAGAGGTGGACTTGGCAGTGCTAGGTTAACAGTTGGACCTGATGATCTTAAAGGTCTTCCAACCTAAATGATTCTATGATTCTATATGTTGCTATGGTCTGGGGTACAAACCAAGATTTAGATGTGCAATCGATGCATGCATGTGACCAGGGAAAATATTTTGGATCCCGCATAGGCATCCCTAAACTGGTTTCATTAACTAAAAAGAAAAACCCAACATAAATTTAGATGCAGCCCTATTTTTAATGTTTCGCAATGGTAGCTAGTGGAGGTTCCTTTCACTGCTTCTGAGACTTTTAGATCATTATCCAGAGATGTAAAATTTTCTATTTGCATTATAGAGAGAGCATAAACAAATGTTTTGGAATCCATTCTGGGAATAGATTCTTTAAGGTAAGTATTGAGGACTTGTACCTTCCCTGGCAGTTCTTATCATGTTATCCCATTAACTGTGTTTTTTTCTTTTCCAATTATATTTCTGCATTCAAAATTACTAAAATCTGAAAAGAAGACAATAGTAACTGAACACACTGTTGGATCTGCCCAGCAGAAGTGGAAATGCATGTTCTAATATGGCAAGTGGATCCAATTTGTGAGTATGGTTCATTATAATTCACAGCAGGGTCAAGTCCATCTTCGGAGGAGCACAAGGAGCTCCATAGTATCAGATTCAAATGTTGTTGTGCAGCTGTCTGACACTGTGGGATTTATAAACCAATTGCTCTGGGTTTTGTTGGGTTTTTTTCTCTTCTGCAGAGAGCTGTCCTGGGATCCAGGCAACGCACGTGTGACGGATCCGTGAGGCATCTGCCTGCAAGTGGCACAAACAGCAACAGTGCAGGCACAAGTCATTGTGTCTCTCCTACTCCTGCAGGGCTTGTGTAGGTGTTTCCCAGCCCCAAAACACGCACGTAGCATCAGCAGCAAGGCCAAAGGATCTGCGCCACAACACCTTCCCAGGTGCTAGTGCTGCTGCACAAACCTCTCCTCACATGGTGACTTGTTTGATTATTGAATTGGGCACATGTAAATATTAGATCTGTGATAAGTTTTACATACGAATGCCCTATGGATACTTTTACCACTCAACTTGAGAGCCCAATCTTCCAACAAAGTTAACAGAGAGCTGCAGACACCTCCAGGGGGCAATCCAGAGCATATAATTAGATAGCAGCTGAGCTCCTGTTTTGGGAGTGCTTGATTTTCCTCTGAAGACGCTCATCTCTCCCTCTACTGACTCCTTAGCAAGACTAGAGGGGTGACAGCGAGTGTCCTTGCTGGGTTACAGGCCCATTACAAGCCCGCAGGGGCAGTACGGCAGCCGGCTGCCAGGACTCCCCAGCACCTGTGCGCGGTAGCATCCTGTGCCGTAAGGTTTTCCATCATTAGCCTGGAGCCCTAGATACCTGACATTAGGCTGTGCAAACATGCCGTTTGCATCCTTGCCTCTCCTTGGTCAGCTCAGCTCAGCTGGTAAGAGAAATCAGCCATCAAAAATGCAACAGTGGAAGGCAACAGGTTTTGATCAGCCCAGAGCTACATACGCAGTTTAGTTTGGACATTACAGGAATTCCTGAATTTAGAGCAAACTGACTTACAAGGGAAAATGGAGCTCAATGGCATAGCATTATCCAAGTGTGTATTTCACCTGGGCAGCCAAACCGATGACTGTATTTTTTTGCAAAACTGCATGGGCTTTCTGCAAATTGCAAATGGTCAACATCCCATTCATGAATGTCATCACATAATTTGCATTCACTTCTTCATCATTTTCGGAAAAATCCTGAATGATTATGAAAAGCACAGTGACAGCTAAAGATCAGTTGTAATGGTCTGTCCCTTTCCTACAAGTTTCCTTCAGAAGAGAGGCAAAAGCAACTAAAAAAAATGTTCTTCTTACTGTAATTCAGGGACTAGAAAGACAAAACAGAAAAGACAGAGGGAGGAATGCCCATAAAAAATAAAATTTTGCTACTGTCATCATGTGGTATATTTTCATTTCTATAAGGAGGGACATAGTCGAGCATAAGGCTAAACCTTATACTTGATCACCTTATCCAAGGTGATAAAAGCAAAACAGTAAGCGCATCTAAACACTATCACTAGTCCCCTTGGACACCAAAGCACAAGTAACCAAGTATGGTAACCAAGACAAATAGGCTGGATGTAGGATTTGGCCTAGACCTGGGACTGGTGCCTCCAGAACTACAGTGAGATGTCTGGCTCAACCATTCTGAGCACAGAGTGAGAATGAGTTGCTTCAAATATCACGCAAATTTGAGGCAGAGCTGAGCTTTATCGTTCTAGGGACAAGGCAGGAAGAGCTACTCCTCGCTTTTCCCTTAACGCCTCCTGTCCCTTGGGTTTGCAAGTATACACAGGAAGGGAAAAGTCTTTTCCTTTCTACCAATCTCTTCTATGTATTTGCAAAATACCCACAAATAGCTTTGCAGTGCTTATGTTGCAGGCTGTTCTCCTCTCGCTATTTTCCATACCCATATCAAAGTGGCTTCTGTTTATTTGCAAACAGAGCACAGAACTAAAATCCATGGAGGAGGAGGGAACTCTTTGGTTGGGATCAAATTTTTTATTAAACATAGGTGCATGTTTCTTTGCAGATGAAAACACAGTAGGTAAGAGGATTGAACTTCAGTTTCTATTTAGAGAAATGTTTTCCCTTATTCTCTCTTGTCTTTGCTTTGTTTTGAAGCTTCCTCCTTGCAAGAAAAGCTTTTACAAAGACAGTAATCAAATGGCTCATTGCAAAACTTTTAATGGCACAAAAAGCTGTGAAATGACTCAAAATCATCTTTTAATAATAAAACAGCTATTATCAATATAAAACTCATATCTGGTATAGTTATTAAAACACTATTGTGGGGGAAACATGAGTTCTCTTAAAAACGTACTTGTAAAGCAGTCTAAAAATAGGAAGTGAATTCTGTATGAACCATGTTTGGTTTGTACTTTCCCTGCATACAGGCTGGAGTATTTAGCGACAGACATGCGTCTATATTAGTGCAGAGCTTCTAGGTGTCAGTGTTGACTGTTACCTGTGTATAAGAAAGTCATGAGCAGCATACTCAAGGCTTAGGCCCAATTTTTGGAAGCGAATTTTTGCCTAATGAACAAACTGCTCAAACTGCAGGTGCAGAAATAGTTGCAGTGCTTTTGTGTGTCTCTGCAAAATATGTATAACCTCGGAGGCATTGCATATCTAGGAGGCATACAGGCCATCCATCACCTCTGCAGTAATGTGGCTTGTTTGTACAGAGAGGACAGGGTTTACATCAGGCAAACGTCTCTGAGTCCCTCCTCCCCTTCCTACTCGCTTCATGCACCCGGTCACAGATCTGCAGCTAACACCCACCCAAAATGCAGGTGCCAGCCATTAAGGCATGCTTGAAGGAGCAGTGTCTTTAAAACAGAGTTCAAACCCTAAGCAAACAGCTCGGTGCAGCTGTGCCTCTCCGCGATGAGCTGCTGTAATAAGGCACAAAAGCTGCTAACGTGATCAGCAGTCACACTGTATGGGCCGTGGTTGGACCAGGGCTGCCAGATCCAGTGTTACAGGAAGAGTTACATTTATATTCTTGCAGCACTTGTACTCACAGACCATCTAGTCAAGATCACAAGACAGGAATGGTTTAGCCTTGACATCACTGGCAATTCTAAAATTGAAAAGGGTTTGTTGTTTCTCCCTCCCTTAGAGAATTATTCCCAATATTTTCAAGGAACTGTCATTTCCTGTAAAATAATGTTTACGGTGGCAGGCTCTCAGTCTTTCTGGTGTTTTTTTTCACAGGGTTATTATTTATTGTAGCTGTTCTTTGTTCTCTATTTTTTTCTCACTTTCAGCAGGGCCGCCCCATGCCTTTCAAAACTGCAGAGATTTTACAGTAGAGTGGCTTAGAGTCTTTTCAATCTATTAAAATGAATGCTCAAAATGCCACCAAACCTTGGTGTCCATTTTGAAGAGAATGTAAGATGAACATCAAAGGAAGAGGATGTTCATATTACGCCCCCTTTCCATGCCCTCATCTTCCCATCCAAAAGCACTGAGCATTAAAGCAGCTTCATGCCATGAATGTGTTTGTTTAAATCAACAGAGCCTGTGAAACCATGCTAGCTGCCTTTCAGTTTGCTGCTTTACCTTACATCTCCCATAGCCACCGCACATCCTGATCACCATTAGGTCCATACGGGTGGGTAGTGTTCAAGCCACAAATTTGCAATGAAAAAAAAAAAAGAAAATGCTGAGGACATTGGCATGACATAATAGATTCCTGTTACCAGGTGGCTTAGTCCCACCTCTACCTCATGTCTTCTGGATGAGGCTGCTGCTCAGTTGTAAACGTAAGGTAATCACAGAATATCAGAATGTAGATCTAGATCTAAATTTCCTTGAAGGAACTTATAACAGCATGCCAGGTTAATTCTGACCAGAAACCAACAGACTACATGAACATGCTTCTGCAAATAAGGAGCTGCCTCGGCATTTTCAAATCTTCTAGGCTGCAAAAGCAGCAAGAGGAAATTACTTGACCCGTTCACGCTCCTCATTAGTAATGCACTTTCCAATGGCTGAGGAAAACTGTAAGAATTGCTTATGGTGGCAAAACATGTGCAATTTGGTAATGCAGCTTGTGGTCACCAAAATGAAATCCCATGACAACAATGACTTCAGGGAACAGGTTATGGCTCAGAGGAATGAAAGAAAGGAATGAAAGACTCAGGTTCTGTGCTTGCCCCAGGAGATAAAACATTCACCAAAAGTGTATTGTGACCAGCGACCTACTGGGGCCGAGATACCAAGTGCATTGGGTCATGAGAGGTGCTAACAGCATCTCCCTAGAATGTGGAGTTAGGGAGAATATAGCCATAATATTCTGCTAAGCTTTTACTAGGAAAAGTGGAGACAGCAGGCAGTGTTCTCCCACATCCCCTCTGCTCTCTCTCACAGACACTTCCTTTGTCTGTACCGGCTGGGTTATTAACAGAATATTGTTTTTCATTCCACTTCTCCTCCCTTTGGGCTTTCTATATTTCTGGTCACAGAGAAGAAGGTAAATAAACCTTTTTAATTATATAGTCTGTCAGAATTTTTCCATATTCACCCAATTTATTAGATTTTTTTTCCTACTTCAAATTTATTTTTAACCCCCATGCCTTACACTTAGCGTTTCTCAGTTTGTATCTGAATGTACCAATAGAAAAGAGCACGACCCTTTCCCTGCAGAAACCCAGAAGCAATTCTTGCAAGACACATTTTACAAGAATGTAATTTTTTTCCTTTTGTGTAGAAGAACTGATATTTCTATAGACTTGCGAAGTGGTCCAGAAGAGGAAGATATTTAGCATTACCTTCCAGCTGTGCAAAATATTGTAGTTTTCACATCAGAGAACCAAATGCTTGGGTTCCTTGTCAGATGACTTTCACAGAAGTAGAAAATACATCTCTTACTTTCCAAGTGGACTTAAGATGTCACTAATTTTAAACAGTTGATACTTCACAGACCAAACTCTGACTACAAAGGGAAAATATAATTTGGTATATTAGCTTCCAGACTAGCATTACTTTAGTTTTTCAAGCTAAGTTGAATTGGTGCTGAAATGTGTATTGCTATATGACTCTAGGAAAACAGCTATTTTAGCCTTGGGGCATTTTTAACACACGGCATGGAGTCAACTAACATAAATGAGTACAAAGACAGTTTCTGTGCTAAGTAAGAAATGAATTCCTTATTTGTAAGCATAATGGCTCTGATACAGGGAAGATCAAATAGTAGCTCTTTTCTAGATGTATGTGCATGCATATTTTCATTTGTACCATCCAGTTTTGGATTACTCCCTCTGTGCTCACCATTTCCTGAAACTACCTCTTCTCCTTGGACCTAGCATCCTGCCAGAGACTCATCCCTGGCTGTTCCACCCTTACCGATGGAGACCTGAGTTCCAGGCTTCTCTCTTCAGGCATACACACAGAAATCCCTGAGCTACTACACTTGTAAATTCACTTTCCTGAGCCCTTTCCCAAGAAAACAAAGCAAATAGTGGAGAGAAGTAATTACCAAATGGAGATAGCCAGAGGTTTACTGTCATCCACTCACACAGACAACCTGGTCACTGAGAGAAGAATAACATTTTGTGTGCTAGCAATGTCTTGGAGAATGAGAAATATACTTTCCAGCAGCGTGAAAGAACAGCTTTTCTCCTTTTGAGAAGAATATGTAACTTTCTTGTAAAACCCTGAGAATTTATGTATTCTATTGAAAAATATATTTCTCCTGTATATATATACGTATATAGTAATGGTCTGAGAAAGCGATGAACTCTCCAGAGATTTTTCAGTTCACCTAATGAAATGAGAGCTTACTGCTGCCAGCAGTGGGTAGGCCAACTATATTACAACTGCATTCAGATTCAGACTATTTCAT
Organism: Aviceda cuculoides; assembly: GCA_035590195.1. Lineage (NCBI taxonomy): Eukaryota > Metazoa > Chordata > Aves > Accipitriformes > Accipitridae > Aviceda > Aviceda cuculoides. The sequence goes on from JAVJGG010000048.1 coordinate 2,921,509, forward strand.
GGTGCTTCCCTCTATCTCTCCTTCCCTCCCTCCCTCCATTCTCCAGGAGGGGTAGTACAGGTACAGAGCCAAGGACACTTCTCTGCTCCAGGAGCTCACTTCCAAAATCCAACTCTGAGACCAGATCCTGGTCCTACCTTCCTGCCAGCACTTGTGCCTGTACCCAGCAAAATACTGCTTTAGACTAAAAGCAGGAGGCAATGGAGGCTGAAAGTACCAGCCTGACTTCTCCCTGCTTCCCCTGTCCCTGTGCACCACTCCTCAAAACTGCAAAGAGGCAGGACAGAAGCAGGTACAGGGACTGCAATTACTTTTTTGTAATGACTTATGAGTCTGCCTTGGTCTCCCTGCCCAGAGCTGCCTGGAGGAGTTGCCTCACCATGATCCTGAATCCCATTTCAGCCTGTTATTATGAGCAAGTGCTCCCTATGTGACCCTCTCCCTGTCCTGCTACAGCCAGGAGCAGGCAATCCCTCTGTAGTGGACGTGTGGAGCTCCATCCTCAGCCTCAGCCCGGCTGCACCTTTCAAAGCTGTTGCAGAAAGGAACTAACAGATGACCACAGACTGCTTGCTCTGGTGTTCAAAAGCCTGTACCTGGGTAAGGAAAAGGATTGGTGAGATTGGGGACGCTTTGCTCAAGTTAAAATGAACACGTTAGATACAGTTCACATATTGCCAAATTTAACAAAACGTACACAAAAGATGTGCACTTGGCTCCCCTGACCCGCTGTAGAGGCCTTCATTGCGCTGCTGCTGCACTACCAGCCCAGCCAAGATGTCCGTGCTCCCACACAGTTTCCTACCCACAACTCCTGTGAAAAATGAGGCTTGGTGGAGTGGCCGGAGGGGACCAGGCAGAAGTGGTGGGGAGCCTGAGCACTCACTGCATCCTTTCCCAGAAGCTGTGATACAGCAGCTATGGACTCACCTGCATGGGGGCTTTCTGGCATTGACAATAGTGGGAGAGCAGAAACCAGTGTAGCCGTGATAGCAAGGAGCTGGGCCGTAGCTAGCAATAAAACAGGACAAATCCCCCGGTATTGCCTCAAATGTCACATGGGTGACACCAGTGATCCTAGTTCAGGGAGAAGCCTGAAACCACTAAAAGAGTGGCACAGAAGAAATCTCTTCAAGATGAAAAACTCACCCTTCCTCTTTAAATCTCCCTGTCTTCTCCAAGGGCCCAGGTATCTGTCATAAGCATCACAGGCAGGCAACAGTGCTGCCATTGAGCACATTATTAACTAGGTTATTGTTGTGCCCATTGGAGCAGAGCATAGAGAATTCACTGAATTTTTGGCTTTAGCCCCAGTCTTTTGGTGGAGGAGGAGAATGGCGGTGAATAAAAATATCTTGGAAACCAACTGGCTCGGTAAGAAGAGCCTTGTAGGGGGCAGAGAGCAGCTCATGCTCAGTGCTTGATTCTCCCCCTCCACAGAATACTTTGACTGCACAGTCCTCACTGCATGGTCAGGAACGAAAAGCCTGTGCTGTCAGGCAGCTTGAGGACCATCCAGCTCGCAGTCTGGCATTCCCAGGTTAAGAAGGCTGCAAGAGACCTTCTGCTCCTCGGGTCCATTTTTAGAACAGAGGCACTGCTCCCCATCAGCGTCACTGGGACGCCTTTGGATTGTCAATAGGCAAGGAGATAAAACAGACTAACACCTTGCTGCCGTGACACACATGAATTTCCATGGTGTGCAAAAGTTCTTAATTTGAGGAATACTGAAAATGAATATATCAATTCCTTTGTGCTAAATCCTCATCTGAAAGCAGATTTTAAAAATAAATCAGCCACACTGGGGACTCAGCTGTCATAATTTGCTATTATGTAAAAAACATGCACCCAGAAACAACTTTGAGACTGTTACTCTCCTTTTTACATTTTTTATATCCTCAAGTGAACAATAAAATCCAAAAAACAGGTAAATTTTTAGAAGGAAAAAAAAAAAAAGGAAGCTGGCCTCATGTCTTATTGTATCTGGATCTTTTCAGAGGAAATGCTATAAATTTTTTTCCTTTTCAGAGGAAATGCATATAAATTCACATGTGACTATATAAGCATGCTATCAGTGCCCATTGAAAACTGAGTCTTAAAGAGAAGAATAGGTTTATTTCATGCAATACTTTGCTGTGAATGTATAACATGGTTGTCTTTTTTTTTTCTTTTTTTTCGTTATTATCAAATCTACTGTGGTTAAATCCTTAGGCGGTAAGATGAAAGCCAGAAATGAGAAAGGCAAAAGGAGGAAGAAATCCTAAAGGACCAAACTGAGTGGGTGTTAGCTGGGCAATACCCCTGCCTGGCGGCTCCTAAAAAAAACCCTAGCTCTTTGCAGCAGTGAAATTTTAGCATGAAAGATTTTCTCACACCATAGAGATGCTGGATTAAGGAAGAAGCTGGGCAGTCCAACTGGCCTGTCAAGACTGGTGGCTAGAAAGGAGATAAAACAGAAATAGAGAGAGGTAAGAAAAGGATATTCATCTCTCCTCAGGGCTGTTCTGTGCAGTTTTTAGCCAGCACTGAATAAGTAATTCTCAAAAAGAGGTCTGGGCACTCCAGTGCCCAGTTCTCAGTGGTCCTTCTAGGCAAAGATTTGGCAGACGCTTACCTTGGGGAATCTGTCGTCTTAATGTCTGTGGAGACACCCAGGGTACATCTGGGGAATGTATCACAGTCCTATTGCTATAGCACTACGTGATTCTGTACACAGAATAGCTAAGTAGGGAAATCTGTCTTCACTAAGCTGCGCAAGGGTATAGCAAAAAAATATTTAAGGCCTGCGCAATGCAGTCACTGTAAAAATTTGTGATCATATTTGGCTGTTCTCAAATCTTACCTTAAAAATTAGAAGCCTTCCTATATGTGCTCTTAGGACACAGACAGTCTGACGTGATTTTGTCTAAGGAGCCACATGCTGGGAAAAATAAGTATTCTTTCAACAAGTTGTAACAGCCTCCAGCTATCCCAGTTACCAGTCCAAATCAATATGAATTAAGGACTGCCATCCCACTTCAGTCAGTGCGGAAGCACACGCTAACCACGTCCTTGCAGGATAGCTTTGGTGCTATGTCATTGAAGCGTATGCCTTAGAGCACTCTGCATCCTGAAATTCCCCAACTATTCTTTTGAACTCACAAGTTGTAACTGAAACCAACAAAAAGCTCTATTAAACATTATCCTTACCTAATTGAATATATTAGTTGTATATAGCAATTATGTTCTCCTTTTTACAGTATAGTAAAGCACTTATGGTATAATAAAACCTACCACACAGTGCTCAACAGCCCAGTGTGTTGAGCAATTCAGTTTTTAGTGCCTCGTGTAGGTTAGGAATTGATTTTAATTGCCTGGCGTAAATCACACAGTCCTACTGTAGAGACCCTTATTATTTCACAGACAGGGCTGGTTTTAATCCTATATGTTTGTGGGGAATAAGAGGGAAGGAGAATGAAAAGAAAATCACCTTCTGAAAATTTACTTCTGAGGAAGAGAGATTCATTCTGAATTCAATGAAAATTTAACAAATGCTGTGCATATTAGTCAGTATAATTGTCATAAGCACAGTAGTAAAGAAAACTTTGTGCATCAGCACTAAACCTCAGGCACAGCAACTGTTTAAAGAAATAAACCTTGACAAACTATGTGAGTCTTACAGCAAAGAGAATTTGCAGTACAGATAGAAATTTCTTCTGCTTACACATCTGTCCTGCACTCTCTGCCTATCACAGCCAGCAATAATACTTCTATGCATTTTGCATATATGTTTGAATTTACAAAGCATGCAAGAGGAAAGCATCCTTTCATGAAGTTTGGCTCCCATTTGTAGATCTTCTGTGCCAACGCAGTTTAGTCATTTGTCTTAGTAGTAACTTAAATAAAAGGAAAACTAAAACTAAAATCAAACCCAAAATATCTTGTGTTTTAAAAAAAAACCAAACAAAAAAACCCATGCAAAGTTGAAATTTATTTGGAGTTATTGCTCTAATTATTAAGTTTTCAAAATTTATTTGGAGTTATTGCCCTAATTATTAAGTTTTCTTTACCAGATTTTGACCTCTGGAAAAATATCCAGCATTTCAAAGAGTAAAATTGAAGTGGAAATGGTCTGCCCATGATTGTGAGCCACCATCCAGTTAGTACATTGATGGTGATACCATTTTTTGTCTATACCACACAATAGTTCCCGGGGGAATGTGAAGATTACAGCAAAGAGATTTGCACCTTGTGTCTTAGAACACCTAGATCACAAATTCAGGTCCATTCAATATTGATTTGCCTTTTTGTACAAATATCAGTCCTGACACTTAACGTCTGCAGGAGGAAACTAAGTCCCCTCAGCATTGCAGCATTCTGATGTATCATTACCGCTTGCATGAGGAAGAAGCAGTAGGTGAGCACTCAGATACCACAGAAATGAGTTCGGTTTAAGAGTCAAAAGCAACATGTAGGGTGACTTAGTTATCAGACCTTATAAATTCAAAGTTATACTTAAAGGCTCAAAGCCTTTTTTTATGTAAACAGAGAAACATAATTCAGTTAAAAAACCTGAAATAATTTGCAGAGGAAACCGGGAAATCATTTACATGTAATGAATCCCATAAATTTACCACTTCTCAAAATGTTTAATTATTGCTCTCAGCATTTTTTAATACCTTTTATTTTCATTATTGGACTATCAGCTGCACATTTATCAAGTCTGGAAAGGCTAGGTCACAATTTTTAAAACCACATTACAAAAGGGAAAGTTAACCACCACATGCAAACGGGCTTTTAAAGTTCATGGTGCTGTTATAAAGGTCATGGTGATACTTAGTGAAAATTGAATCATGCAGAAGTCAATACAAAAAGACATATTGTCTTCCTTCAATAAGGAGCTTTTAATGCTGTGCCAGTTTATTTACCATCAAACTCTGCAAAGTCAGCAAGCTAATAAAGAATTTAGGATTTATGGGCCCTTTAATTCAGCATAGAAAATATAATTAGAAAGTGACAGGCTAATAGGCCAATTATCTAAGGAATATTTTGCTTATTTGGCAGAAATTACAAGGAGATGCATAATAAAAATACCTGCAGTAACCAATTTATTCCTACATTAAAATAAACTCATTCACGACTACTGTGCTATAGAAAGTACCATTAAAATGTTCAAAGTTCCTCCCTGATGCCAAACAAAAATGCTTAAACAGGGCAATATACAATATTAATATTATTTTATGGTCAATTTATGTCTAGACACAAGCAATAAGAAGTGGGAGGATACTGCAGAAATTACAGCTTCTATACAGGAAACAGGAACAAAGCCCCAAAGGATTGTATTTGCGTTTGTCTTTTTCCAGATTTAGAAACTTTTATTTTTTCCCTATTAAGTATGGGTCTAAAATATTAGCTGTTTTCTTTGCATGAATGAACTCTGGAGAGGGAGTAGTCTCACAGGTTTTTTATTAAAAAATACTTGAATTAATTTTTACCTTTTTTATTTAGCTAACATAACCTAATTGTACTGCACTTCATACTGGCTAACAAATGAACTTCATGAAACTAACGACAAGTGTTCATAGATCCTGACTTAATAACACAATGTAAAAGACCACAACCATCACATAATTTAGAAGTTTAAGTTCTGCTGAAAATTAAAGAAATGCAGGCTACTAAGTCTCTAAAGCAGTCAAAAAAGTGGTATCCCCATATTTTCTGATTCTACAGGCTTTGGCATGAGACATGAAAGAAATTTCAAGCCCTATTTTTTCATTTTGGGGACTTTTTTTAGAGCATTTATGCATTAATAATCATAGAAAGGTATTATAGTTCCAGTATGAAAGAAAATAATAAAATCCCAATATATATATCACATTTAATTAATCCAATACATTACCTCCTCTGGGCATTGACTCTACTAAAAATAATATAGATAAGGAGGTAGTAACTGCATGATCGCCTTAGTAGGTCATGGGAAAAATGTTATTAGAAAACAATACTTTATTCTCAGGATTTTCTGAAATGAGTAGTGACTCTGAATGCCCTAATTTGGGTCATTTATCACTATTTAGGCAAAAGGGTTTTCATTGTTAGAAAATGTGCTATTCATTTTCTAAACCCAAGATTCTTCAAGATAGAAGCAGCCAGACGTTGAGAAATTACAACACATGCATCAGTTCTAAAGTGCTTGGCTGAAATTTTAGTTTGAGTTGGGAAAAGAAAGAAAAAAACATAAACTAATTCCAGTGGCCACTGTGTAACCTTTGGACTTCCTTAGACCTAGCTTGTTCCCATGTACAAGCTCCCAGGAAACCAAGATATTTTGTTCTTAGCAGATTACAGTGAATTCTTATTAAAAAGTTACTTGTTTTCCTGTAAGAACTCAAATTTTGGATCAGTTGCTGAGACACAATGGCCAGTCCTATCCTGTCCAATTTGTGCTCCTAGGACTGTTAGTATCAAGAATAGTGTTTGCTTAGTGGAAATACAACTCAAAATAACGCACAAACTTAAAGAAAATGTTAATACTAAATTTGTCTGATTTTTACAGTGGAATTTTCCACTTACCAAAGAAAATGCCAGCAGACAGGGAACTATACAGTGTCACAGCTTTGTTTTTTCATTTGTGGTTAATGGAGAAGGTTAAAAGAATTATTCTTGTGGTTTAAGCAAATGAACCAAACTATCCTTTTATTGAAATATAATTTTAGGTATAGTGTACAGAAAATCAGACTGCTAAAGTGATCCCATACTAAGACAGTGGTTTGATAGCTTTCTGTCCTGCTTTTATGTCTCTGCAATAAAGTAATTTTTTTATGAGGCAACTGAGCCACAGTTTCACTAATCTACAAGATGCTTCACAGCTGGGACAAATAATGTATGGATCTTTATTTCTCACAGTGGCAAATCTCTTGCTGTCCATAGATCATTTAGGTTGTAAGGAACTTGTTGAGATCATCTAGTCCAATGCCCAGGACCAGGGCCAAATCTGATAGAGATTATCAGGTCAGACATTAATACTAGAACTGCCATCCACTGCAACAGGGTGGAGAGGAAGGTAGGAGTTTTTTCAAAAATATAAGGCAACGATTTTATGTTTTCAGACTGAATCTGATGTACAATGCTAACACAGTAATAGGTATTATTCATTTGAAGATACTAAGCATAAACCAAAAGAGATCTCACTATTATGCCATATAATGTATCCATGCTAAATAAAAAACTAAGTCCTCTCTCTTTGACCTTTATCACTTTCCTTGCATCTGCAGGTAACTGTGCTGATTTTAAGCACGCTTCTGCTGTCTGCCACCTGGCTCTTCGGTATGCCAGCTCTCCCTCGTGCAGCAATCCTGTTTACCTTGGATGGCTCACAGTAGCCCATTTCCAGTTGCTGGAGTGGCAGAGAAGGTGCGGCAAGGAGCTATATGGGTCAGAATATAGGCATAAAAATGAAAGCAATTTTCTTGAGAACCCATAGAAATGCAACAGAATGAGATAGAAAAATTCCTCAATTTATGCGGAACCCTCCTGCTGTTATACTAACAGTTGTCCATTGTGTCTTTCAGTACAGCTAATGTCTTTCTTTTCCCTTAGCAAAAACTTTGATTGTGGTATTCCACAAACAAATTAGGAATGTGGCGATTCATGAATACAGGTGGAATCACCAATCTTTTTTTAAAAAATCCACGTAAGACTTAAATCTTTCACAGGGGTACTGAGTGATTTCCTATAATAACTCTATATAGTCATCAGTGAGGGGGGATGGGAAACAGGACTTCAGTATGCCAAAACTTTCAATAAACACACTTTTCAGTAAGCTCCTGTTCTGCAAAGCAACCTCTGTGTAGCACAGAAAGAGGGTAGGTACTTTTATGCTGAATGACTGAAAAAATGCATTTGTGAAGTAAAGAATCTAGGAGGGGGAAACAAAGAGATAAAGAGATGCATCTCACCAGGGCATTTCTATATCCAAACACTTGATCAAGAGCCCATGGACAAGTGGCTCTAATGTAAAAAAGGAGACAGAAAGAAACATTGAGTACAGAACTGTTCACTGAATATTGTGTATACTACATGTGTACTACACGAGAGTTTTTTCAGGGACTTCAGTCTGTTTCCACAAAGTAAGTTTGCAACAATAAAAAGGGTGGCAGAAACAAGGACAGAAGAAGAGAAAATGCCTTACAGTAACAGCTTTAAAGGATTTAAAGATTTTCTCTCTTGGTTTCAGGCACGCCCAGAGGTAGGTGAAAGCAGAGCTAGGTTCTGCAAGTGCCTGCCCCGGAGAGGGAGCCCAGCCCGGACTCCTTGTCACTCCTTTGTGCACCGGAGGCCGGGGAACTGCGGGACTGCCGCCAGACGAGAGCAACCCTTAGCAATGTGACTACTGTCATGGCTAGAAACCAGGCACTGCCTTGGCAAGTTTCCCCATGCTACTCCATCTCAAATGGCTCATATGAAAGGGGTGGGTTTTTTACTAGGGAAAGACCAGCTCTGTCCATGTGCCTAATAAACTCCCGATTCCTTCAAAGAGGCTGTTGACACAGCTGCCAATTAACGCCATTTGTGATGTACACAAATGACTACAAAGTCCTTACACAGGCGAAACAGCACGTGGACTTTCACTCATTACTGTCATAGGTTAAATTTAAGCTGGTGACAGGGAACAGATGTGAAAGGTTCTTTAATCTTGAGTTTTTCCATCCAGTGCTGGAAGTTATTTCCAGGGATTTTTCTGAGCGCTATAGACCCAGTTTATACTGCTGAAAAAATGATCAAGGTCACCAAAGGTCTGCGTTTCGACAGTGTCCAAGCAAAAGCCACTCTTTTCTGAGCACCTTTGACATAACCTTTCTCCAAATCACTTGAGGTATTATTCTGCCATACAGAAGCCGGAGGAAGACTGTCAGTGTCCATGCCTCTGCACTGATCAGCCCCCCAGCATGAGAGGAAGAGAATGCCACAGGGACCTCAGGAGCCTTTGTTGTTGTTATGTGAGTCATCAAGAGTCAAAGGAAAAGGAGGTGGATCTCCCATCCTACTGAAATGCATGTGGAAGTGGCAGGCAGGGTAGTTTCTCCCAGTGTTTCCACCTCAGAAGCCCCAGATCCCTCTAGGATGCTCCTGTCACCTCTCCAGCCAATCCATGAGCACAGAATATCTACAGCCGTGTTCTCAGGATTCATTTCCACTGCTGTGCCTGTGCTTCAGCTTCAAATTCCCTCCATCTCTGGTGCAGTGTTAACCTTAATATGTGTCTGAATAGAGACATGTGAATTTCCTCTTCTGTCTTCCTTTAATTTGTGAATCTTCATATAGCCATGAAGATAAATACATCATAAGATCCAGCATCTTTTACACAAAGAAAAACAAATCCCATGCTGACCAATTGCCCAGTTTCTTAATGTGTGGTATTCAGTAATTGCATGTACAGGGAGGTGATGGTCTGTTGTTCTTTAAAAAATGGAGGAAGGATTAATGCATATACATCACCTCCATTCCAAGCACTTGGACAACAGATATCACTGTAAAAGAGGAGAGACCTTGACCCATTGACTTCTGACAGAGCCAGGTGTTTATTACACCCTTCCAAAGCTGTTTGCACTTCTGAACTCTGCAGCTGTTAGTATCTCCCCACACTCATCTCACCAAGCTGCTTCCATGCACATCTGTGTCTGACAGGCATAATTCTCTAGTGTACTTGAAAAAACATAAAAGATGCGGAGATATCATTAAGAGGTGTTCAGCTGGTGAGGCTGATGTTTTCCTTCTTGATCAACATCAAGTATTTTCCTGAGAAAACACCACTTTCCTGCTGTTAGATTCTACGCACAGAAGCAGAAAAGGGAAATAGGTGAAAACTAGTAAAAGCATACAGCAAGGTAGACTGTTTGTGCTGCACTGTGGAAATCATTTCAGGTTCATCTGCTGTATTGTATGTTCACAAGCAACCTTCTGGAGCGAGACTGTGAAAAAATGTCACAGAAAAATCAGATCTAATAGAGAGAAATGGACCACAATTTATACCTCTTTTGCTCTATTAAAACACATTAGGGCTATTTCTGCTGTTTCCTGGCTGTTTTGAAGATGAGGCCACTCACATTAATGAATCTCTCCCTGATGCATTGATTTCATTTTACTTTGTTTCTTTTACTGGCAACCAGGTTAAAACACATATTTACACATTAGTTTCTAAGATCTTTGGCTCAGGCAAACTAATCTACATCTATAGAAAAACAAACAGCCAACAAATGGATTATAGAGCAGTTGCCAAAGGTTCAGACTTGTTGCTGAATAATTTTTTCCTTTCAGTTTGGATACCAGCCCATGGTCCTGAAAATTTACATGGGAAGTATAAACAATGACCTCCACTTTGTCTATTCTATTGTAAGCACAACAGTGAAAACAACAAAATCTTTTTGCTCAAAATCAGCTTTCCATCTTGCTTCCAATCCATACATTGATTTGCATAGAATCACAGAATTATTTAAGTGGGGAGGGACCTCTGGTCCAACCCCCAGCCCAAAGCAAGTCCAGCCTCAAAGTTAGACCAGGTTTCCCAGGGCTGTCTCTGGTCAAGTTTTTACCATCTCCAAGGATGGAAATTGCACAGTTTCTGTGCAGCCTGCTCCAGTGTTTGATGACTCTCATTATTATTAAAAAAACCCCCAAAAATCCTAATATCTAATTGGAATTTCTGTTGTTGCAGCTTTTGTCCATTGCCTCTTGTCCTTTCACTGTGCACCTCCAAAAAGAGTATGGCTTCATTTTCCTTCTAACCAGACATTAGGTAACTGAAGGCAGCAACGAGATCCCCCCTTGGCCTTCCCTTCCTCAGACTGAAAAAACAGGTCTCTCGGCAGCATTTCCTGACATCAAGTGCTCGGGCCCCAGCCACCTTGGTGGCCCTGTGCTGAACTCACTCCAATGAGTTAATGGCTTTTTGCTGCCATCTATGCCTACTGCACCTTGGTACAATTCATAAATACTATAATCTAATGTTATGAAAATGGTTTTGTGTTTAAATCTGTGTGTGAGTCTAGTACTAATAACACATGAATGATCACTGGTAGCAGCCAGGTATTTCGCAAGCAGAATCTTAGTTCACTTCTTTCCTATATACAGCCCAGGATGCATCTTGAGAAGACTAGATACACATCAAGTTCTTTGGCAATTAGTTACATAAAGGAAGCCAGTGTACGAGAAGCCAACTCTGTAGGTTAAAGGCTAGGCAAAATTATCATCTTAGTATTAAAAGATGGATTTCAACAAGCAGCTGGCCCTCATTACAACATATGTCACAAAAAATGCAATGTCCCAATGAGAAATACAGCAAAACCAGAACCCAGACCTCTCAGAAACAGCAAGTAAGAAGCTAGAGCTGGTGTTGCAGAGAGGAACATAGGTGCATTTTGATCCTGCAAATGCCTACCAGCTCTTGCCAGGTATGACTATTCTGTAACATTTGTCAACAAATTAAAGACCAAATTAAAGACTCATTTAAAATTGTGCATGAAACAGTTCTTCACTGGTTGTAGAATGGCCTATTAACACACCCCGCCTAAATTCTACAATTCATGTTTCCACAGATAATGCAACATATGCAATTGTGTTAATAAAATATAGACATAATTTTCTCCCATGGTCTGGCAATAATAAAGCATTATGGTTTGAACAATGGATCAGTGTTAAGGTAACTGCAACTCTCTGTTGCAGTTCAGTTCGATTTTGCCAGCTACGATACAGCAGTGACTAAACAGAAAGCAATTCCTGTATGTTAGGCACTTTGAGACCAGCTATTGGAGCCAAATGGTGCACTTAACCAAGGGATAGCATGCAAAAACAAAGGCATTTTTCATAATCTCATAGCTATGAATCAAATTTTGCCCTGAGGACTACATTAAAGTTTGTTTATTTGCTTTTTTGGGTGTGTTTAGTAATATTTTACGTTAGCAAAAGACTGAAGCCATCTATGCTGGGTTCATTTCTATCCAGCTAGGAAACACATGTTGTCTGCATTAGAAATCCCAGACTCCTAAAAAAAGCTGTGTTTTCATCAAAGTGCAGGAAAATGCTGAAGATCTGTTTTCTTCTCTCTTTTGCAAACAAATTTGTCTTAAATTCATGCACTAAATTACTGCTGATGGTTAAGTTCATATTTTAAAATCTTTTCAGACATGTTGTTACCTGGTACAGTCTACGTAGCCTTAGTCTCTTTACTACTGCTTCTGTATAAGCTGTGAGCTTGTGGTTAGAATGTCAGCCACCATTTCTATGCACTTATGATTTTAATAGATGCAACAAACACAGATCTTTCTTTTCTTACATCTGTGACCTGACATCGTTCCATTACTTTTTTACAATTCAATCAAGTAAAAAAGGGAAAAATAAACCCAGCCTAACTCCTTCAAGCTTTTTATCAACGTCAGAATGGAAATTACTTTTAGAGAATGCTGTATTTTCTTCATAAATTGTAAATATATTTCATTATAAAGTGCTTAGTAGAGCAAAACTTGGAGTACCATTTACATTAAATTTTCACCAGTATTCATTAAGAAATAGCTAAACCTGATGTATATGTTCCTGTACACTTCATAAAAAATAATTATCTGGCATTTTTCTTTCTTTTCACTGGTTGATGGATACTCCGACAAACAGAATTATCTCCTGCAAAAAAAAGAACCCCCTTTCTCATTGATTTGCATCATTCTGAAAAAGAATTAACATATTAAAATATGAGAAGAGTAGAATTTAATTCCAAGGAATATGAAGAGATGGTATGATCATGAGCACACTTTTCAAATATCTACCTTCTCTTAGTGGTGAAACTCCTGAAGGAGGGACTATAGTTTTCTCAAGACTATTTTGTGAATACTTACTCAGGATGACACTTGTGAAGAATTTGATTCAGGTTTCACAGGTCTCTGACTCGGAAAGCAAATAAATTTCATGGCTTGATTGCATGTTGTCATCTGAAAAAGAACAGCAAGGCAGAAAGATAAGCTTTACTCACTTAAAACTGCCATTCATATCAGAAAAAAATATGTAAAAAGCCAAAAGACAAATTACAGAGACAACTTTCTTATTTTCTGCAGATTCTTTTACAAAATTATTTTTTTCCATTTTCCCCCAAAAGAACAAATATTTACACCTCTAGATTTCTGAGAGGGAACTCTTCACATTCTAGAAAAAGATAATTTTCTTTTTGCTATTATAATCTAAGAAGCAAAACAAATGCTGTGCTCATAAAGAGTTATATGTTTGTCACATTTCATGAGAATCTGTATCTATCCTTGATCTCCAGCTCAGACTACAGCTTCCTTAGCTGATCTCTGGTCTAGCACCAATACATTGCTTACAGTCTATTTATTTGCTCAATATTAGACTGAAAACTATTTTGGAAATATGATATTATCTGCCAACCTAAAACCTTAAAAAAAAAGGAAAATTACAAAACCTGAAGTATTGTGTTAAATATCCATAATGGCAAAACTTCAAATAATAAAACTCAAGAACTAAATAAGCTTTAATTACTACAGTAAGAGAGCTTTATGCTATGTATAGAGTGCATAAAGTTCTTACTAAAACTAGCAGAACTGTTTGTAATCACATCACAAATCCTCCATATAAGATGAAAATATATACACTAAGCAGTTAGCCCTATGCCAAGCAAATATTCATGAAACCATGTGAAGTACTAGGAGTTTGACTAACTGCTTCCATAGGGTAACAATCATAAATTCTTACAATAATGTCAAAATAACATCAACACAGAAAGGACTCAAAAGACCTCAATTTTCAAAATGAAAATTCAGTGCTACTTTTGTTTTCCAGCTTTAACTTGACATTGCTATCAAGTACCTTATGATACTGCTAAGTATCATTGCATGCTAAGATAGTAAGTTTCAAATGGAAAATTGAAAATGTACCATTTTACAGTGGCATTAACTCAGAGTAAGAGTTCAAACAAAAATGGTTATATGTGGATGTGTATTGACATTAGATCACTGTTAGAATTTAAATACAGACTAGATACAGATTCCAATTCAATTAAATCACAGTCATCTCTATCTTATCCGTCAAAGCTCAGGGTTTCTTCACAGCTGCTTCATTTCAGTGCATGAAGGAGAGAAGGGCCTATTTCTAACTATGCAGTAGTTCTGGATCCAAGATTTCCACATGTTTGGATCCAACATTTGGGTCCTGGCCCACTTTTGCAACATGTCAGAGCAAAGCCATAAGACATTGAGTAAAAGGGGATCCTGGGATTCCAAAAAAAGGCATTTTAAAACATAATTGGAAATACTATGAATTATCCCCTCTGCATTATACACATTATTTCAGTATATGCCCCAGGCATGACCCACTTCTTGATCAAAATATTTTAAAAAGGGACTGGTCTACAAAATTATCTGTGGGCATTTTGGCGATTCTGTTCTCTGCGGCAGCAATGCTGAGCAAATGCTTTATTTTTAATTTGTTTCTAATATCTCATCTAGCAAAAAAATAATGTTTTGGCAAAATTCTCAATAATGCATATTGTTTTTTAAATTACAGTGTTTCTGCTAACGGATCATATTTCAGTAAGTGCTTCTGACTAACTTTTAAGATAGACAAGTTGATAAAGTGTTTAAAATGTATTTGCTTAGGATTTATAACACACAACTTCCCTACTGGTATATACTAATGAGATATTTTATTTAGTTCAAACTTATTTCTATGCTAGAGGAATGATCTCGTGCTAAACTAAAGTGAACATGAGAATATACCATTGCAATATGATGTGACTGTAGCACTGTGACTCAGCCCAAGCCTAGCCTGTATGATGATGGCGGAGCAGCTCCAGTGAAAGTCTACAAAGACCTTTATTATGACATTACAAAAAACTCAGAGACAATCCAGGTCAGTCAGTGTTTTAAAAGTCAATTAATATTAAGCAGTTATCATTAGTGTTTGATTTACACATGGTGCTTCACTTAGCTACTAACATTCCACATGCCAAATCTTCTATTTCTCACCGTCACATGTAAAGGGTCTGGCAGTATGACTGTAAAGCCATGATCAAAGGCATAATGAAGAGTTTCTCTTGGGCCTAAGCAAAGTTGTAATCCTGGCTTCTAGAACTGAAATGCCGTTGCATTTAACTATCTGCATGGCACCTCCTCAGATCTAATATCTTGTGATACACTAGATGATGAACATTTTCATGAATATTCTAGTATTTTCCAACTTCTGAAGTATGTGTGCAAGCTTTTCTGAAGAACATGTTACCTACTTTCTGATTCTTTTCAAAATAATCTCCTTATGCTTTTGTGCACCCATACAAAAATATGAAATCTTCTTGCTCAACATTTCATTCCAAGGAAAATACAGAGTCATCTCCCAGAGGGTCTTTGAAATGGTGAAAATGAAGTACAGTTTAACCAACTACTTGAATCTCCTAAATATTGCATATTTTACTGGAAATAAAAAGATATTAAATGAAACTGCACTCTGGAGTATAGTTCTTTTGGTAATTTATTGTCTACATCCGTACAGAGGAGCTAATATAAAAATTGGAAATGTGACATAATGGAATTAAAGAGCAGTCAAGCTAGGTAATATTGGAAATTTTTCTGCAAAATGAAAAGCAAATTTGATTAAAATTAGCCCTTAACTGAAAAGTACAGGTCAGCTTCAAAAAGTGACTAAAAATGAAATTGAATTACAGTACCTCAGTGACTGCTAGCAAATGCACCATATTATAGCTAAGTCATAGATTCCAGACCAGTCAAAGGAAACAAAACATCTGAGAGTTCTTGAGTGCATCCCACAGGTATGCATGTGTATTTTTTATGAGAAATAAAGATCCATTCCAATGGGTGCATGTAAGTGTAACATCATCTCAGCAACTACAGAGCATGTTAAACAACTATGCTGACAACAGAAAACTTTTACATGACAAGTCTCTTGTCCATATCTATTTGTCTCTATAGGAATAAGAAGAAACTAAAAGGAACCCCAGATATACCTTTAGTACTAAGACTTCTTCTGAAGTTTTATTCTAAACTCATAACAAAACTTCCTATGTTGAGTGAAGTGATGTCATTGTGATGTTTTCTGACTTTCTCAAATCACCCCAGAATGTTCCTTGAATTGTATTGCAAAAGCTTAGAATGTTTTGCAGATGAAAATACCACTGCAGAATTCACGTGGAAAGCAACTTCTGTTTTACTTCACCATTTTCTGCATGGCCATCACTAGCTGAGAATAAACAAAAAATATGTCTAATTTGTTTCAAAGTGAGTGATGGAGTTTTAGAAGTCCTGCTAATTTCTTTAAACTTTTCCCTAGGCTAACACTAATTTAATTTTTTTTTTTTTTCCAGAAAGCTTATTCTTTCTTCAAAAACTATTCTTCATCAGGAAAACTTCCAAGTATCAATGAGAAAAATATGCCTTTATTTACAATGATCAAAACCTAGCATTATTTACCTTGGAGCAATTTTAGCAGAAACAACAAAAATATTTTCCAGGTTTTTTTCCATTAAGGAAAAACTATTCTCTGTTTCATTTTACCATCTCAAAGGCCGTATCAATGTAAATGCACAGCCTAGAGTGAAATTGAATGGAAGGGAAAAGTAAATAATTCTCTCTGAGTAACTAATTTAAATCTTGTAAGAGGTGTTGGTTCTCCCTAATAACTAGGAAATAAAGCTCATGTTGTGACAGCCAACTAATGTGCCACAACAGCTGTTGATTTTAAAAGTATGTACATTTATTTTAACCAGATGAAGGTTTTTGCAGAAAATGTTTGCATCTTCATTGCAGTTGATAATGTCATGTCTCATCATCTCACACAATTACATTTTGGTGATCCAATGAAGGTGAAATTTTTTTGTCACTTAAACTATATTAGCACAGATGCACAGAACTATGTACCTCAGTTCTAAGTGGTGAATTCTTGTTAAAATGAACCCATCTTAGTAGCAAGATGTATCAATGGCTGATTGAAAGAAATTATGAACACATTATTCATAATTTTATAACATTGAGCATGCTACTCTGAAGATATTTAAGCTCTTTGCATAAAACAGTGACAAAAAAAAAAAAAAGTTGACCGGCACTCCAAAATGGGCAGATTTGTGGTAGCATTATTTGATTTTCAAATAGTGTGGTTTATTTATTTACATTTTTAATCAATTTCACATACATGGATTAAAATCCAGAATATTTAGTTCAAGGGTATTGTCTAGTAGACCCAAAGGACCTATTCTCTAAGAGAAAGGTGATGATTTCATGGCACTTTCTATCAGTACAGTATCATTCATAGGAATGGCATTTTCTGCATCAAACTGTACAATATTTTCTAATTTAACATAAAAATCTCTTGTAGTGGAGCGATCACACATCTGGTGCTCTTTCTGTTTCAGAACGATCATGTTAAATTCAAACACTCATTAACAGTATTGTTAATTGCATGTTATACCAATCTTTTGCATAAGCAGGGGTTATGGATGCTGTTAATATCTGAGGAGTTTAATAGCATAAGGCCACAGTGAATTTCTTCTATTTTTTCTAAGTTAGAAACTGTGAGCCTCAGAAGAAAGGTTGAAATTTAAATTTCCCTGAGCCCAAGGCTGACTGACCTGGCCAGCCACAGATGTGGGACATGCAAAATCTGTTTCCAGGTTTACCCAGTGTATGACTTTAGATCTTCCTTTAGTTAGGGCAGCCTGGACACCATGGCACACACATGGGTATGTCCAGGCAGGCATTTAAATATGAAGGTCTTAATCCCAAACTGAATCCTACCCAGCATAGTTTATTGTGGCCTCTGATTTTGTAAAGAGACAATTGCAGACACCGACTAGACTAGTAAGCCAATAAATAAATAAAAAACCACTGTTGACTTCATAACAGTGGTGACAGATTTATTTCAGGATTTTAATCAGACCTCAGGAAGGCAATTTTTAGCTGTGGCTTTGAATGCCATCTATCTGAAGAGAGTAGCTGAATTCCTCAGTTAAGAGGCCTCTTTGCAAGGAGTTGACACAGCTCTTCAGGGTTTGGCATCCCAAGGAAGTGGCAGTAGCTAATGAGCAGCCCTGAGTCTGATGTCTGACCTCCAGAGACACACTTAAGTGACTAGCATCTCTTCTGCTCAGCACAAGGCGGCTCTTTATCATCTTTAAGAGGCACATAAAACTCTCTTTACTTCTTATACCAGAAGGTTGAGGGAAGTAATTCCATCCCTCTACTCCACTCTGGTGAGATCCCACCTGTAGTACTGTGTCCAGCTTTGGAGTCCTCGATATAAGAAGGACACGGACCTGCTCAAGATTGTCCAGAGGAGGGCCACAAAGATGATCAGAGGGCTGGAGCACCTCTCCTGTGAGGAAAGGCTGAGAGAGTTGGGGTTGTTCAGCCTGGAGAAGAGAAGTGAGACCTTGTTGCAGCCATTCAATATACAAAGGAGGCTTATAAGAAAGATGGGGACAGGCTTTTTAGTAGGGCCTGTAGCGATAGAACAAGGGATAATGGTTTAAACCAAAAGAAGGTAGAGTTAGATTAGATATAAGGAAAAAAATTTTTATGATAAGGGTGGTGAAACCCCTGAACAGGTTGCCCAGAGAGGTGGTTCATGCCCCATCCCTAGAAACATTCCAGGTCAGGTTGGACGGGGCTCTGAGCAACCTGATTTAGTTGAAGCTGTCCCTGCTCATTGCAGGTGGATTGGACTAGATGACCTTTAAAGGTCCCTTCCAACGCAAACCATTCTACAATTCTATGATTCCCTGCCTACCTTGGGCAGCCTAAGTTACCTTGTGTTACTCACCCACAGCTAGTCTGAATCCTACTGAGCAAGGGTCACATTTGCTTCATGTTGCTTATCTCTCCCCTCAAAGAAACTGTCTACTTATGTGGCGTTTTCTTAGTGTATGTTACACATGGATTTCTATGAGTTTGTGACAGAGAAAATGAGACTGCAAAAGCTTGCCTGGAATTCAGTTTGGAAGATGATGAAAGAAAGGGAAAATCCTCTCTGCTTCAGTACCAAGATTACAGGCAATTTTTCCAGCAAAGAGACTCTTATTTTGTTTTGTCTCTGGATAGATGATGTTGAAATAACTCAAAACAAAAAAATTTAAATCGTATCAAGGAACTAAAATGTTTCAGCTTAGGCCAATTCCATTTGAAATTACACTGAAGAGAGGAAATATCCAAAATATCATACAAAACATTTATATCTTGTGAAAACTGCATTTTTCAGTGAAATTTTTGTTGGTCGTGTTTTTCATCTGAATGTTTCCAGCAAGCACTATTGCATATGTATAGGATTTTAGGAGAGTAGGTCTAGGAAAAAAACCTCAAGAAATCATCTTGCCTGCTTCAATGTACTGGGAAAGGATCAAGTATAGATATGATCAGAATAAAAATTCTACGCAGTCATAATGAAATAGTCTTTCCATCAACTTGTTCTCATTAGGTTTTGTGTCATCTACCACTGAGACAGGTCATAGCTTATGGAAAGTGTCTTGCACAATACTGACCTGCTATGCCTCGGATCCCCACAAACTTGCTTTCTTTTTTTCAGGGGTGGGAAAGGCAATCAGGAGGAAAGAGGGAGGGGAGAGGGATGAGTTCAAGTGCTCCCTGTTAGGAAAGATTTAAGACAACGTTCTTACAGACATTCAGATTAATTAGATCTCAAAAATAGATAAGTAAGTGATGAAATATTTTCATCCTCCTCTACACTGTACTGAAGATATTGTCCCAAAAGATATAACAAACTGCCTCCCCTACTGTATCTCTGGACACACACACACACAAAAAAAAGGCAGTATACTGTCACAAAGGAGAAAGAGAACTTCATACATCTTAAAGCTCTTTTTCTCCATATGCTACTTTCATATAGTTTTCCCTGGAGACATGTGAATTTTTGTCTGTAAAATAGACTGACTTCATTTTTAATTCTCATTAGTTTTCTGTAATACAGGAAAAGAAAAGAAAACATGTTCTTATTGCAGCATGGTTAGTTTTATCCATCTGGAAAGCATAGGTTTTCCTCTGTGGCATCCCAATGACAATAAGAATGGAAACATAGTGACAAAGTTAGGTAGTTTAATAAGCTCCTAAACCCATTTTGATTAAGGAAAGCCTACTGAGTTCAGCTTTTAAACATTTGTTAGCATATGAGATAACATGCAAAGAAAAGATCCCTGTGCTTGCATCCTGATTCAAGACCTTGAGAACTTGGCACTGTGTTCAGTGTATGTAGGTTCCAGTGACCAGAGGACAAGCATTCTCTGTCCCTTATGATATAAAAGAGACAAGATAATATCTTGTAACTTAAAACACTTCTGAATAAGTGAGCTAGCTAAAAGCACTGAGTGCTTTTAGACTTTGACCATAATGGAGGCTAAAAATCCACACCATGTTAGGTAAACGTGAGTAATCTAAACCTTTGGAAAAATTGTTTATAAAAAAAAGATTTCAAAACAGAGAAGCACTGAGAATTTATAGAGGGCTGGAGAAATGGATCATAATAACTAAAAGGTGAGAAAAAAAAAATTGCCCTGATAAATAAGAACACAAAATGTACAGAGCTGCCCAATATCCCCTGGCCATTCATTTATATCAGAATTGCTGGGCAAGTGGTACCATATAAAATTGATTTCTTAGACTAGCCATCAATGGATACTGCATACCTAGACTAGCTTACACATGCAACCTGAGAAATCAATCTTGTGCACTAAGATATCAAAGTTGCTCATCTGAAGGGCAAATCCAGCACTAAGTGTACAATATTTTGATGCTCCATAAACTTTGAGGGTACGTTATGTTTCTAAAATTAACATCTGCTCCTCGGTAATCAATGAATAGTGTGAAATATATTTCTAAGAATCATCATTTTATAATAACAGAGACAATGTTGGCCCAAAACTGAAGAAAATGTACTTAAGGAAGAAAAGGGAAGAAAGGATTCTACTGAAAGACCCAAGTTGGACTTACATTCATCACAGGTAGGGAAGTTAATTAAAAAAAAAAAGTCTACCAGTGGCTGTTTGTTAGACTAATTGGACATTTGCCTTCTCAGTCACGGCTGGGGATAATGCTCAAGGGATGCAACAGTGTGAACTGCAGCATTCAAACAGCAGAAACATGGGGAGCACAACAACAAAGCTTGGGCCTGGCACTGCCTGAACACAAATATAGCAGGACAAATGTACCTGTTGCACTGACTTCCAAAAAGCACTTGGTGTACATGGCTGTGTACTGTTATGGGAAAGATTTACCCAGTTGCCAGCACTCTTAAAAAAACACTGATGAAGAGGTAAAATCTTCAGCAATGGTCATAGGCAACCTGTGCTACCCAGTTTCAGCAGCACAAATGGCAATCACGTACCTCCCAGCATTTTTCTGGTTTAATGGAGCAGAATAAGCAGATGATTGCCAAAATTTTCAAGACGAAGAGGTATCCATCAACAACTTAATCTTTGTTCTCTGGACACAGAGGTCCTGCTCAAAATGTGTATACTGACAGTCCTGCTTTTAAACGGTGATGACACAAACCTGGAAAAGGCTGAAATATGAAGACCTGCATAGGGAGACATTACAAAGAGCTGCCTGTGCTCAGAAAGAACTGACAAAAATTACTGGTACAAAAACAAGTTGTTGACACAGCCAAGAGGATGAAGCACAGTTTTGACATTTCTCCTGCACAAAGCTTCATCCAGAAGCCTGGCAGCAGCCTGACAGCGAGGTAGAGGGAAAACTGCACAGGAGGAGGCTGGATAGCACAACAGAATGGCACAGGAGGAGGATGAAGATGCTGCACACCAGTGCGCAAGGCAGTGCCAGAAGGAAAGAGCAAAATGGGATCCTGTGATCTTCAGACAAAGTGATGGAGGCACAGTCTGATACAGGGAAAGGCCTTTTTTACCAGCATGTGTAAAAACTAGACACACAGCACAGCACTACCAAACTCCTTCCTGAATCTGCAGAAAGACAGCCATCCAACTGACATCATGTGGCATCAGTCCCTTAGTGCCAAAATAACTGGTATGGTCAATGGAAGTCTTATCAAAAGGTCACAGAAACAAACAGAGGGCTTTCTGTTGCCTCTCCATGGCTCTTGGATCAGGCCCAGCAAGCGCAGTTTATCATATGGGTGTATGTACGTATGGACTGATGATGTCATACTCATTGTGAGCATTCATACAACTATTTACAACAGGCTGAACCCTCCCACACCTAATTCAAACTTTCCTTGGACCTCACTTTTCTCTAAAACAGCTCGGTCCCAATATTCGTGTCAGGGCCTTGCATGCACCAATGGGCCTTAATGGCCCAGACCAGCCTAACCTGGGACCCCTACCCACATACCTGCTGCCTCTTGGTGCAGCAGCCTAATTTCAGTTCAGCTCTGGGCAGCTGGTCCCTGCCTGAGCTACACCACAGGAGTTCCAGTCCTAAGCCCTGTCTCTAGCTCTGTCTCCTGCTGTTATTTACTGTACTCCCTCGATGAACCCCATCCCAGGTTCATCACCTCATCTTGTCTGATGGTCGCCAACTGTCCACATGACCTGTCACTGTCATCAACATGGCCTGGCTCCAATGCTGCAGGCTTGTGCCTTGTGGGTGAGATCCCCTGCATCTGGGTCACCCCTTGCTCCCAGCTCATCCTCCTTTATGGAGCAGCCTGCCCTTACCACTCCCTGGCAACTGTAATTATGCCAAAAGCACTCTTAAATGAAATATCTCTATGAAGGGTCAAACCCTAGAGAAAAAAAAAAAATCTTGTGTTGCCAGTTCAAGAAGAAATTAAGTTGCACATTTAATATGCAGGCAAGTGAACTGCTGTGGCACCTCCAGATACTCCAGACCGCGTAAAAAATCAATTCAAACTGAAAGTGGGCAAATTAATATCATGGAATACAGTGGCTATACTGTATAATCTGTATAAACATTGAATGTCTTTCCCCACCTTTCAGCAAAGATTTAATACAGGAGTCTGTGGTGAGCTGACATAATACTGAGATTTCATTTTATTTATAAAATACACCACAGATCATTTATTAATACATGAATGATCATAAATAATTAAAACAGGTCTGCAATTGTCAAAATCAATGCACAAAATATATTAGCTGATTTCTGCACTTACACTGTGTTTATCTGCTTACTCAGGAATTTGGAGAAGTCTAATTCACAGTGGATTGCATCAGTAATGATGTTCCTCCATAAACTTATTTTATAAACTAAATTATCTGTTAGTAACATAAATCTAGAGAGTCAGTCACACCCTGAGAAATTCTCTTTTGTTTTCAAAACCAAAACCAAATCTTTCTAGTGTCTAAACCTAGAAGTTCTTGGCTCATGGAGAGTGTCTCATAAAAGTCAATAGCAACAGCAGATCAAATCCAACAGAAATTTTACATGAATGAGGACTTTGTGAAACTTATAGATGACATTTTTCTTGTCATCACACTGACGAAAGATTAAGAATTTCCCTTCCTTCCTTCTTCATGACTCCTGTTTGCAAAGCTGATGCCAGAGCAAGCTATGAACAATAATCCATGAAAGATTTTTTTTTTCACACAGCATGATTTGTTTTACAAAACTTAGGAATGCGATAAGTTTCCTAGTGTGTTAATTACCAGAACATTACTTGTTAACTATGTTCAGAGGTACGTGCATTTCTTTGTTATACAGCATTCTTCTAACGTTCATTAACTGTGGTCTTATAGGGATGTACACCCAAGAGATGGTGTGAGGGGGAAGGGGAGGAGAAAGAAGAAAACCTGTCCAAGTCTTCCTAAACAGCAGCCATCCAATTAATAAATTACAACCTGTGAAAGGGCATCAACCACAGCTGTGTCTTTGTACAACAGCTAGCTCCCAGGAGGCATTCTTTCAGGACTCTGGCATAACTTGGCATAGCTAGACAGCTACCAACACAGGAGGATGGATGTCTGTAAGCCCTATTGAGCCTAGAAGAAGATTTTGGCCCTACGTTAAATTTTAGCAGCTCAAACACAGGATAAATCCTCTACAAGAATAAATCTATGTAAATACACTGACTGCCATGGAATAGCAATGATTTAGAGTAGTTAAGATCTGAACTATTCATTTAACAGTGTATTTTGATTTCAAAATCCATTTCACTTGTGCACCTCTGGTTGAACTATGTTATGACTTAGTCATTCTTTGGAAGTAGCAACCACAGCCATGTCATTTCGTGTAAGTTATGACCCAATATAATTGACTGCAAAAACTTCAGTGTAAAATATTACCGTAAGAGCTTGAAAGTAAAAAAACCCAACAAAACCCACTGTTAAGAACCATCCCTTAACTTTTGATGTTGAGGTTATAAGGCCATTTCCAAGCAAAATCTTAAAACCGCTTTTTTTCACAATATTAATGCAAACCTTTTGCTGTTAGAGTGCAGGCAGCAAACCCAGAAAACACCTGGTTTTTCTTGTAGAGAATTTTTGAACTTCAGTTTCTCCAAAGTCTCTCACATCTGGGCTGTTTTCAAGTCTTTCTAGTTTCCCTTTGAAATATCTCCAAATACAGTCTGTTCTCCCTGTTGAGATTTACCCAGTCACTACTCATCTCATGTCCCAACTGTTCTGTCTTCCAGGTGTTAGCCTTGTTTCCCAGTATTAAGCTGGCTTCCCCAAATCCATTCAAAGTGCTGCTGTCAAAATTCTCTTTCTGCTTGATGACTTTTATCATGATGACTCCTCTGCTTCCTCATTTACCTCTCCAGCTAGTAAAAGTTTTCTACCTATTTAGGGCTCTTGATGTTTGGGTTAATTGAGATACTCTTTGTCCTGGAAACAGCAATAACTCTCCAGACCTTTTTTAGCAAATCAAATACAATATATAGCATTTCTTGAGGGGAAAAAAAAAAAAAAAAAAAAAAGGAATTCTGGTCTATGTTAAAACAGTCCAGTTTAAAGAGCCTTCAACAATTTTATTTAATTTTTTCCCTGTTACCATTCTTTAAAATGAAAATGAACAATATTTTCTTGCACCTTCAGTCACAAAAAAATGTTATTTCAATAAGAAAAGCAATAGCATCCTTCTTAGTACTCAAGCACTTCTTTGCAGGCACTGCAGGCCTTCTTAGAACCTTACCCACACCAGGACAAGCCTCACGGCCTCTCCTACAACCTGCCCTAGCTGACCCTACTTTGAACCACGGGATTTGTATGGATGATCTCCAGACGTGCCTCTCAACCTCAGCCATTCTGTGATTCTGTCAAGTCTCTCCTCCAAAGAATAGGAATAGCTAAAAAAAAAAAAAAAAAGGGGGGGGGGGGGGGAGGGGAGGGAAAGTCTGAGAGACATGTGCCTCCTACAAGCCTTGTGGTGAGCCTGCTGTCCTGTGATATGACAGTCCAAAGCATCTGGTTCTGATCAGGAAAGCAGGGCAGTGCCCAGACCAAAATGTGGCTGTCCAATCCAAGGGGAGAATCTTTTTGGAGCAAGGCATCTCTATCACTGAAATGCCTCATGCTAATCCTACCTAGTGAACTTTTCAAAAAGGATGCATTTCTATAGAAAAATACTGACTCATCAAAACAATCTGCTACAAATGTTCTAGTCAGGTGCATAGATAAACACCTCATTTCCTTCTTAAGCATGTTCTTAAGCTTGTGTCACTAATCTTTATAAAGCATAGATATATTCTAAAAGTGCAAAGCAAAATGACTACAGTATAAACTTCCATACATCTATCTTACTTAAAGTATGTTTGTGCTGTTAGCACAAGCTAGGGAGGACATCTTACCCAGGCCTCTTAACCACAGGTATCCTTTTCTTTACTAGGCCTACCTGCTCCTGGTAAAATGGAAAAGGACAGTCTTATGCTACTATATAGCTTTTTTAAATAGAAGCTGTGTATCTCACCTATAACTGAACTTTCTGATTTTCTATAATCTTGTATTCTCCAACATAATTTGCAGTCTTCCTTCTACTTAATTTTTCTTTTTTTATCATGTTCTTTTCACCATTTTCTCAAAGTTAAACTGAAAAGGTGTCTCTGGAATGCATTTTTATGTATTCACCAAAATTCATCCATTTATAGAATCATAGAATCGTTTAGGTTGGAAAAGATCTTTAAGATCAAGTCCAACAGTTAACCTAACTGCCAAGTCCACCACTAAACCATGTCCCCAAGCACCACATCTACACGTCTTTTAAATACCTCCAGGGATGGTGACTCAACCCCTTCCCTGGGCAGCCCATTCCAATGCTTGACAACCCTTTCAATGAAGATATATTTCCTAATATCCAATCTAAACCTCCCCTGCCACAATTTGAGGCCATTTCCTCTTGTCCTATCACTTGTTACCTGGGAGAAGAGACTGACCCCCACCTCAGTACAACCTCCTTTCAGGTAGTTGTAGAGAGCAATAAGGCCTCCCCTCAGCCTCCTCTTCTCCAGGCTAAACAACCCCAGCTCCCTCAGCCACTCCTCATAAGACTCGTGCTCCAGGCCCCTCACCAGTTTGGTTGCCCTTCTCTGGACACGCTCCAGCAACTCAATGTCTTTCCTGTAGTGAGGGGCCCAAAACTGAACACAGTACTCGAGGTGCGGCCTCACCAGTGCCGAGTACAGGGGAACAATCACCTCCCTGCTCCTGCTGGCCACACTATTTCTGATACAGGCCAGGAGGCTGTTGGCCTTCTTGGCCACCTGGGCACACTGCTGGCTCATATTCAATCAGCTGTCAACCAGCACCCCCAGGTCCTTCTCCGCCAGGCAGCTTTCCAGCCACTCTTCCCCAAGCCTGTAGCGCTGCATGAGGTTGTTGTGACCGAAGTGCAGGACCCAGCACTTGGCCTTGTTGAACTTCATACAATTGGCCTCAGACCATCGATCCAGCCTGTCCAGATCCCTCTGCAGAGCCTTCCTACTCTCAAGCAGATCAACCCTCCTGCCCAACTTGTCTGCAAACTTACTGAAGGTGTTCTTGATCCCCAAATCCAGATCATTGATAAAAATATTAAATAGAACTGTCCCCAATACTGAGCCCTGGGGAACACCACTTGTGACCGGCCACCAACTGGATTTAACTCCATTCACCACAACTCTTTGGGCTCATCCATCCATCCAGGCTCTATCCAGTGAAGAGTACTGGTGCTCACTGTCGGGAATTGCATTTATTCTGGACTTTCAAGGATTCCCCCAGCACCACTGTCCTGTTACCTTTCAGGTCACTAGGTAGGAAAAAGTAATTTTGCATTGAAGCCACTATCAGGCACAAGAGCTCTGATGTCATGCCTGATGTCTGACATTGTCTTGCTGTGACTCAAAGATTAAATGTTATTTCTGAAGATAATTTAGAAATAGGTAGAATATGTTCTTATGTAATAGACCAAAAGAAATAAGTACTTCTCTTGGACAAAAATAAATATTTGTCCCTGTATACGTAGGTGGATATAGTTCCAACTTTTTGAATGTACAGTACAAACAACATGAAAGATAGCCAGATGTGCACCAGTCTTTTTATATTACTGCCAAAACTTATTAGGCAAAGCTGCTCCAAAGGAGTTAATCCATAGGAATTCAAATGCAACAAATAGGAGCTGGGAGCAAGGCGCTAAAATCTTTGCATTGCTTCACCCGTTGCTGCCTGTGGAAGTGCTCTGCACAGTTCCGAAGTCATAACTTTGAAGAGACACTGACGCACGTTTTGCTGGATAGGTGTAGTACAGCACTACGCTCTTAATGTTGGCTTTATTACAGGGCTTTTCTCAGGACAGGCTTCCATCTGAAATGCTGGAATGGAGAGGTTGAATTGCTGCAGCAAACCAGATGCACAATAGTAATTGAGCTTAGCACTAACTACTGCTTCTTTCTTTTTCACATGTCTGTATATACCTGGTGCTCCATGATTGTCCCCTTTTATTCTTTTGCTCATAAATATTTCACTGAGTATTTTTTTCTTTTTAACAGAGTACGGTTTTTTAAATTTGGACATAGTAGAGATAGCTGTCTACCCACGAGATGAAAAAAGGCAGCCTTTCAGGTGGTCTTCCTTCTTGCTGTGCAGGGCACTGGGGCAATCCTCATCTGAGTTATGTCAACTGTGGAAGGATGCACATTGTGGCTGAATCCTGCCTAGGGAGGCAGGAGATGATGTTGTACTTGACAATTTTCAGTTTTGTGAAATTTCACATCTAAACCTGACAGTTCAAACTCATGCGCTGTCTGTATCACCTCTTTTTTCCTGAAATATCTTGGAAACAAGCATAAATTGTATACTGAAAAAATATGACAATTATTTCAAATAAACTATAGATACATCAGCTGAAACAACTTTATGAAGGATTAAGGAACAAATTGCTAGAAAAGGCATTGTCAACTAGAACAATAATCAGGAGATCCATTTTCCTTGTTAAGGTGAATCATCATAATGCAAGTCTCTATTTCAGGGTGCTCCAGCTCTTGTCAGAAATTCAGATTAAAAGGTGAAATAAAAACCCAAGCGTGTCTAGAATCTTAAGAAGGAATCAAGCAGTGGTTGTAGTTACAAGGCACACAATTCAAGTCTTCTCTGGAAAAGAAATAAAACTTTAAAGAAAGGTCTTTCATACATACTCAACACCAGGCAAATCCCTGAGGCATCGAAGTTTGCTTTTCTCTTGATGTGGTCACAATCCTTAAGAATATTCTGCCTGCTCCTAACAGCAAACCTCAGGATGATTGTGACAGAGAAGTAGATTGGGCAAGGTATTATACGAAAATAATCAACTTCAAACAAAATGAGTAAATAAATACTCTGCAGGTGTTTACAGTCTAAGCTTTTAGAACAAATGCTATTTTAGATTCAAATTTAGAGACCTATGAAAAGTAGTCATAATTCAGAAAGGTTAAAAATAAATTATTTTAGGGAACCAACAAAGGGAAAAAGCATTCAACATTTAAAGACGAAGAACATGCCTCCGAACACAGAGGTTAAATATGTGGGTTTTCCCTTCTCTCTGTGATTCAGTCAGGCAGTCACACACTGAGCTTTCTTGTATCATGATGCAGCTTCAAGGACACCACCGTGTGTGCAACCACCCTACAGCACCTTTTCTGTTCTAATCCACCTCTTACAATCCATTTCCTATGCCTCATGTCTTCAATACCATATTATTTTATAAACGAACAATCATTCATAATGTATAGAAAGCAATCCATGTCACTGCTCCAAAACATTCACACCTTGCTGTGACAACATACAAACAGAGAACTGGGGAGGAAGCCATTTAAAAGGCAGCACTCATATATGGAGAGGAATATGTCATCAGATGCCAGTTTCCAAATACATCTCTACAATTAGTAATTTTAATTAATTTTATTTTAGTAGGCATTAGGAGCAGTCTGAGCTCATCTGGAGACAAAGAAGGGTTTGTGCTGCTCTGAGGAAAACACATCAAACATAGGGAAAGGCACCACAGCTACAGGAGCGCTGCACTGCCCTCACCCTGTCTCACTACTCCCGTTTCCCTCCATCCTGCCTACCCCAAAATCTGGGGCAGTAATAGATCCAGAAGCCACTGCCAGTGCTGAGCTCTGGTGAGTTCATGCCTTCCTCCTCAGAGGAGTGCAGAACAGAATATTGCCCTGACAGCTTCTCAGCTCTTTCATTTTCTATATATGGAAAGCAAAACTGCAAGGAAAGATCCAAAGGACAGAGATTTCAGGTGCTTACTCCCAAGTATGTTGCTCCTACACACATTTCATGCCCTCTCCATGTAATGACATGCTTGTGATGCTTGTGCCAGCAGGGCAGGCTGCCCAGATGTGTTGCAGCAGCTCCAGTATTTAATAATAATCAGCTAATGATTTTTAAAGGGTACCTAGTAGTATACATAACCAGCACTACACAAGCAGGGGTCATTAAGGTCAGTGCAGACCTCTTACAAAAACAACTACATGACAAAATGAATGTGGCCACATGTACATGTGCTTAGTTCCTATGTGATCCTGTTTCGCTTTCACTCTATAAATCAGTGCGGTATATCTGTATGGTAAAACTTTTCCTCTGCCAACTTGTCAGGCAGGATTAGGCCATTAGCCCCATCCTGACCTTCAGCTGCAGACCTCACATCCTTGATAGTGGTGATCGTGACTTCCACCTGTACAACACAGGCAGCAGATTTTAGGGAATAGATTAATCTGACCTGCTTTTGGCACATAAGAGCCTCACAGTACTTTAGCTTGTGAAACTAAGTTAAAAGAGCATAGCAGCACCAGCTGAGGTATAGTTGAACTGGAGGAAGGTGTCCTTAATGAATTTAAAACATGATATTAATGCAATCTTGTATTATCCTGCCATGCATGTCTACATGAGTGTATAGCCAATCACACCTATGGTACATCTCTTTCCTTTGGAAATGCTGATAGATGACGTTCTTGATTTTGATCTACGTGACTCCGTCTTAGACACTAAATAAACAGCAAACAGCAATCGTGACAAGGATACACTGAATATTTTGAACACAGCTTGGAGATGGCTGCATCTGTGTGCAAGCTTCTGCAGCATCTGTATTACTCATCTAACAAAGTCTGCGCTCATGACACAGGCTCCACGTGGGAGCTTTAAACTGTGGCCATAGACAAACAAAAGAAATCCCCAGAACAAAGCTGTAGTTCTAGCTGGCAGGATTGCACACCAGACACTTATCCTAGGGACCTAAAGGCACCTCATGGGACCCCAAGGGGCATCAGGGCAGGGCCTGGCAGCCAGGGCCCATCCCACTACCCCAGCCAGGAGCAGGGCAGCTGGGGGCACCGGGGCAGCCCCAGCCCTGGGCAGCAGGCACCTCCCTGGAGACAGGCACAGGCCAAGGCCCGGCCAGGCCGTGGGCCTGCAGGTAGGTCCGGCTCTGTGGGGCCTGTGGCCGGGCAGGGCAGGGCCGTGGGGAGCTGGAGAGCAACCCTGCTGTGGTGTTGCTGGGGCAGGGGTCTGGTGGCCCTGAGGAGCTGAAATGGGGTCCTGGGCTGTGGGCAGGGTGGGGGAGCCCTGGGGGACAACCAGTGAGGCCCAATGGCAACGGGTCAGTGGAGTCAAACAGCTGGTGCTGAGGACATGATTTTGATCCTCCTCTCACTTTGAGAGTTTTATTGCAGGCCAGGTCGACTCCAGTCCTGTGGACTGAGCCCCTGTGAGCAGGTGGAGCACACGATTTGTTCTCCCAGAGTACATTTGCCAATTTGCTTTCATCTGAACAGAGCCTGGTCCAAGCAGTCCGGGCCTGTTTTGCAACGTAAGCAGGGAAAACCAGGAAATTTTGCTTCAGAAGCACAGCTCTGATGCGGATTCAAATACTGACGAAGATGCACCCAGTACTCTCTGCCCTCCTTAGCAATTTTGTTTTGATTGTTTCTAATCTTTGTGCACAGCATGCAAAATGAACAACCTCAAACTTTCCTGTTGCCAGCAGAGGTGGCAGTTTGTGATTTAGGATTGTTAAAAATGAACATGTTTCCCCCATCCCTACATACAAAACAGAAATAAAAAACCTCTGCACAAAAATATGGAAAGAGCTACTTGTAGGAAATTCTTGAAAGGTACTGAAACCAAGGGACTTTAAAAGCTAGTCTCTATGCAAGTCGTACTGAAAGCTAAAACCTGGGACTGGTTAAGTCTCTTTAGAATTCAGGCATGAAATGTCTAGTATTACAGTGCTTGCTTCGTACAAGTAATGACTGCTTGGAGAGACATTACAATAATTTTGCTTCCTGAAATTTTTCCCAGTCCATTTTTTAAAACATGTTTTAAATAAGTAATACATTGTTTGTAAATGTCTACCTTTGAAATTTAGAAACTGAGGCAAATAAAAGTTAAATAAATTGTTCAGGGTCCCATGGAAATCTGTGGCAGAATTTCTTTTTCAGGGGTGAATTATGCTGTGCTCATTAATAATATAAATTGTAGTGGTCCGAGTTGCTGTTTAGCTTTTGCCCCTTTTAAAAGCAGGAACTTTTCCTATGTGAGTAGAGGGAACCGTAGAAAAATAACTGTGTTCTGGAAAATACTCAAAATAAATCACATTCCTGCTGAGTCTATGGTGGTTCTATTAAGCTAAATCATGGGGGATGCCACTAAATAAAAGATCCTACTGACAGCATTTCTAATAGTACAAGGATCCTGATATTAAATCCTCAGTAAAAGACAGAATTCCTCATTATTAGCATCCTGGAAGAAAAAAGATATCTAGGAGAACCGTAAGTGGAAGAAAACAAACAGCCTTATGTTGGGCTCAAGCAGATTTTAAAATGTAGGATTATTATTATTTGAGCATGGATACAGGTAGTGCATATGTAACAGGTAGCTGACCAAAACCAAGTGGATAAAACCAGGAAAGATAAAAGTTATGAATAAGTTTTGTTAGTATCTATGTGGAAATTCATATACTTTGTTAATGCATTTGAAAATACCTAAAGAAATAATTGGTTCTCCCAAGTTCCAAGCCTGTATCTTATCTTTCTCTCACCACTATTTATCACAATGGAAGTGATGATGCATAGCCTTCATCAATATTTTTTTCTAAAAATATGTGGGCTGATTGTGGAATATACATATTCCTTAGACACAGCTCCTCTTTTGAATAAATATACCCTTTATTTGTTAGACATGTGGATGCATCCTTTATTCATGTTCAGCTCTGAATAAATTCCCACTTATTCATTACGAAAGCTAGCACTCCCTCTGATTTCAGCCAGCTGTGAGGCAGAACACTATCCAGAGAAAGCGCTCAGGGTGCCCTGAGCACAGTGCAAAGCATGGGATAAAAGTACAGTAGAGCTCTGCAGAGAGAGCTCTAACTTCAAACCAGACACTTTTAAAATAAAGAAATAAGTTTATTAGGACAAAATGCAAGATGCTGAGGGCAGTATAATCATTCTTTGGAAAGGTTTACTTTACATGATGGGACAGGTGGGGGTGGATGTTGGGGTTTTTGGGAAAGATAGGAGAAATGGGATAAGCTTTTACG
>JAVJGG010000048.1:2954487-2981939 GCA_035590195.1 Aviceda cuculoides
GGGGATGTGGGGTTGTGGGGGGGGGGGGGGGCAGTAGGTATTGGGTGAAATTTCTTCATGGATTTGCTCAGCACAGTGCCACATGCTCTTAGTTTGGAGTGATGAGGAAACCACATTGAAAGACAGCAGCAGGGAACAAAATGTCTCCAGCTGCTGTGGCAAGACATGCTTCTGTGCACTGTACTTCACATAATCCTAAAGAACATAACTGACTCCAGAAGAAAAAAGGAGGATATATGTCCACAATATATTTTAAAAATAAACAAAACCAAAACTAAAAGCTACTGGGCCACTGCCCATATATGAGACCAGAAGATTAGAACGGAGCCTGCCATGAGGCAGGTATGCAATTACAAGTGACTGAGCCATGAAAGACAGACAAAATCCAAAATTCTTTACTACTTAAAATTAATTTGAAAGCCCAAACTACTGCCTTTGCCTATGCATCTAAAGATTTTACCAGTGTGGCAGTGTCAAGCATGATGCAAAATCTTTTTTGTCTAACAGAAGTATTTAATGTTGACCTCAATTAATTAAAAATTAATTATAGATGAATATCGCCAAGCTGATACGTACTTAAAACTGCCACAAAACCACCATAGTCAGAAGAAAAAGAAAAATCAATTAGTGATACAAACCCTTCAGGCTTCAAGGCATCATCAACTCTTAGCTGATGAGCTTAGGAAAAAACTTTCCCCACAAGCAAGTACTGCAGATATATGCAGCAGTCAAGCTACTGGCAGCAATAGCACACCAGATTAAATGGGCTGCTATTCTGATCCAAGAAGGCAATGCCCCTATTACACCATTACATTGAACTCAAAGGAATTAGTTAGGGTGAGACAGCTTTTGAATTTTTGACGTTTTACAAAGCAATCAGGTGGAGTCCGTATCTCAATGCTGATGGTGATAGTGTCATGGCTAGGAATTTAAAGGAGAACAGATGGAATTTCCTTCATTTATGGAACCCCAAAGCCTGCGAGAAACATTTGACGTACTCAAATGGTTTTTATGAATAGAACAGTGTCATCTAATGTGAAATTTTGCGACTTCTAGAGTAGAACTCAGCTAGTCTAAATCAGTGCATGTTTTCATGAAGGAAGTAAAAAAAAACCATATCCTGTTAGAACTACAGGGGGAATTTCAGGTAGACAAAATCTAATTACACGAGACAGTGACGCCAAGTAACATGCTTACTCTTGTGAAATGTGGCCTACGATTTTCATTTAATAGTTAGACTTGCTCTGGACCTTCCTTTTTTATTTCATCTGAAAGATGGAGAATATGCTCATTTGTGTAAAATCAGTTATAATGGATATAATGCAAATTTACACAGGTCTTGTATAACTGGATTTAACAGCTAGAATCTGAAATTTAGGTATGGACAGCATTAGGCCACAAAGGCACCTTTGTATAGTGTCGAATTTTTTTTGCAGAGACTGGAGACAAGTGGCAATAAAAATTAAAGTGTTGAGACTGTCTTTTAAAATACTTTGCACACTTCATAAATAAAACCCTGCATTTTTAGAATATTAATAAAACTGTCCTGCTTCTGCCCCTCTGGTTTTAAGTATCCACTGTGTCCCTTTAAAGCTGTGACCTTGAAAAGGGGAAGAAGGCAGAAAGCAAACCCACTAACAGGGCTCATATCCTTAAGAAACAAACCCAGAAAATGGTTGAAATACTCCCACTCCAACAGTTCAAAGCCTACCCGTCTAATTTCTAAACAGCACTAACTTATGTGTGTATGTGTGTGTGCGTGTGTGTCTAATGCTGGCAAAATGACATTGGAAATAACATATGATTTCTGCATTGCACAAGGGTATAGGTGGCTCATTGAACTATGTGCCAAATTCGGTGAATTCCTCATGTGTGATGGCAAGCGCTTGGCACCTTAGCACTGGTGGTCATTGCAATGGTCAGTAGTGGTGCTCTGCACCAAGAGCTGACATTTCTAGCTCACTAGCTTTTAATTGCTGCCTCATGCCTTTGTGATGATTCTGCTGTGAAAGAACTTCATTAGCCTGCCACTCAAAGGCAGAAAGAAAATCACACTGTACAATTAGCAAGAGAAGAAACTCAAGAGGAGAGGGTATGGGTGCACCCACCTCTTGTATAGGCAGCTCTTTGGCTTATTGACTAAGGCTCACTGAAAGCGGAAGCAAAGAAGATCCTTTGCAGAAGTATTTATATCCCACACACTAGCATCATGAAAATAGTGAGAAAAATCAATCAGCAATAGTTTTTTGTTTGTTGTTTGTTTTTATTTTTCCCGCACAGTTTCTAGGATCTTTTTAATATATGAAGCAGTGCAAAGTCATGCCCCAGACATCTCACATTACATCTACATATGCCTTACTCATCACCCCTCTTTGTCTGTTCACGTTCCAAAACAAACAAAATCCCCTTCCATTTGTTCGTAAAAGAAAATTTGTTCATACCCATGTTATATGGTGAAGAGATTCCAACCAGGGTGATTCCCAATTATCTCTGCAAAGCTAAAAAAAAACCCCACAAAGTGATTTTAATATCCATCCATGACAAAAAAAATTCTCTTGCTGTGGGGTCTCAGCAATGGAGTGTAACTTCTGCAGAGCCACCTATAGGCCCTGTGACATAGTATGTGTCACGAGTTATAATTTTCTGTGTCAAATCTCAAGCATGACAGCACATGATGAGTTCTTGGTTTTACTGATTCCCATTTATACCCCTTCCTCGGCAGGTGACACAGACCATGCACAAGCAGCAGGCAGAAATGTCCCCACAGCATGTCGCACCGTCCACAGGCATCCAAATTACAGATTTGACAGGAGGCTTCCATGGGTCTCTAGTCCCACAAAAGTTAAGACACTGCGGGGAGAGGGTGCAGTTGAGAGCATTATTTTGCTGTGAAGTGGGGCTGACATGGTACTGGGCTTAGCCAGCTGGTGCTTCATCTCCCCTAAAGCTCCAGCAAGTGGAGTGAGCTCCCTCATACCCAAACTGAGTGTACACATCTTAATAAAGGTAATTTTTTATTTTCCAACCTCCTTTATGTATCAACATAAAGTAACTGCTTTTGCTCCAGAGTTTTTGTCTTTTACTCTCTGGACTTTCAGTTATAAACTTTTTTCTCAGGTACAGACCTTAGAATTTTGAAATAAAAGATGAATCACATATGGCATATGCACAGTCCTAGATTTATAGGCATTTCAGAAGCTTATCTTTGTCAGCTTGGAACTGAGCAGGAACTGTATGCTGAAAGGCTTAACTCTTGTTCTATGAGATTCTCTCTTATAATTGGATTCAGTAAATACAACTCCATCTGATAACTAACTGTACCAAATTATCTCAGCAAAACAAGCCAGTAAACTGAAACGACGTTATAAAACCAAATACATAGTCAACTATCAAAAAACCCTGGTTTTTGAAAGTTAGGAATTCAATACATGAGTGTTTTGATATTTTCATCAGCAGAGTATATTCCCACTGTAGCAATTTAACTCACATGTATATTGCCACAATTTACATTCAGTTAGCAAAAAGAAATTACTTTTTTTACAAACAAAAGTAATATTTTGGAACATGTACTGTTGGGATAAGGGACATAGTTAAGGTAATACCTTTGGAGAGCTCTAGGCAAAACCAGAAAGTGCAGATTTGGACCAGAACACTCCCTGTATTCAGAGTTGCTCAGCGGCAGAGTATTTTTATTCAGGTTTCTCTGGAAATTGTTCCTGTAAGCACAAAATCTACTCTTTGACTAGCTTCTAGCACTTCAGTGTCTGGGCTTGTGCCACAGGATGAAGTAGCTATTGAGTGAGAAAGGGAGCAAAAGCTTTCTGAAGCCACCTTGCCAACATGCCTCAGAACAAGTATGAAGGGACCATCTATAAAGCTTGGAAGTTAGTTTAAGCTCTCTTCACATAGAATTTTTTACCTTTCTGCTAAAACTACCAGAAAACATCAATTAGTGCTTTAGAGCTGCTGGCATTTCCAACTGGCCTGAAACCACCAATTAACCTACTGAAGGGCAATGATTTTTTCATGTCTTTGCTCACTGTAACAGTAAAGATTTAATACCATGTGATCTATGAATTCTTTCTATTTTTCTTGAATATTAATTGCCATAACAGGCAAATGATTGTGCTGCACAGCCAGTGCATGGCTAGATGGCAGAGAAAATATTTCCACAGTGAATAAATGATATACAGGACATGGGTACGCATGAGTTTATTTCAGGCGATCAAGCAATTAACTGTTGCTTGAATTCCTGAAAGGAAAGTTCAAAGCTGCCATCATCAGCAGTGGGGGTTTTTTTTATTTTTCTGCCAAGTAAACAGGTATGTGTACAGGAGATTTCCTCTAGTACCATAGCATATATATGCAGATCATGAGCAAAGCACCTGATAAACAAAACCAAACCCCAACACTTCAGCCAAAATGAGGTTCTGTTAGCTGTCAGGTATCATTTAAACAAATCAGATAACAAAAGAAAAGAAAAGCAGTGGAGAAAGGAGTAAAACAAACTGTGTATCTGATTCTGCTTAAAGATTTGCCAAACTGACCTTAACTACATCTTAAACCCATACATGACAGAAAAAGGAGGAAAAATCAATTTCATGAGCCATATTCTGTTTTGTATATTTTTTAAATCATGTGTTAATCAAATCTTTTGTATTTGTGCTTATCTACAGAATTTAAAGCTACTCTCCATACATATTTTAAAAACCTTTTTCTTGATCAAGAAATGAGCATTCCACAATTTCACAGTATGAAACCTGGAATTTTGTCCACACTTTCTTCATGCCTTGTGTCAGCTTCTCATCTTTCGCATGGTTGGCAATTTTCAGCATTAAAATATGTGTAAATTATTTCTTTTTCAAGAAATATTAGCAAGTCATTACAGTCAGTAAAAAAGAAAGAAAAAATATGGAAATAGAAATATTAATATGCTGTCCTCCCACAGTTCCTGAATGTAAGAAGTATCCAGTTTTACAGAAAAAATCCAAAGTATTCCAGACACCATGTATGAATCCAACCATTACTGCTCTCAAATTCAAGAAGTTTTCAGTAAGGTATTAGTCTTAGTAGATGCTATGTTCCGTAATTCTAAAAATTTTCTAACACTATTCAATGACCAAGTTGACAAAAATATTAAAATTCCTAATAAAGGAGTATCTATGTTCTGAATCTCTAGATATGTAACTTTAATAATAAAAAAAGCATTTTTTTATTTGTTGTCTAGAATAGCATTCTCATAATTTTTTAGAGTTTTAGAGTGCCAGAGCAATACGAGGGAATGAAAAAGCAAATAAACTTGGAAATGAAATCCTCAGGGGGGTTTAGGTAGTTTAAAATTATGTGGTGATGCTGGGTTTGGTATTATTCCTGCTGTTTCTTCCCTATAGATCATGACTTTCTCAAATAGTATTTAATTTTGAAATTTCTGTCTTAAAGTAATCAAGAACTCCATTATCAACTAAGGTGAACCACTGCTACCAAAAGCACTGACCTCTGTACTTTTGACAGTAAAAACTTCAGGTGACAGAAATTCAGTGTAGTATGCAACTGCTAAAATTTCTTATTTACCAATTTGTTTAAAAAGGTAATCACCAAATGACCTCTGGCCCTTTAATATTATTTTACTTTTGAAAGTTTTTGATTTAAGCAAGGAGACAAATCTTCTAACAACAATAATAAATGTTGATTTTCTAGGGAAAAAAAAAAAAACCCAAACACTCTAATTGTGTTTTTCTTTACTAAGGGTATGAGAATTAAATGAGAAAAACAGTACCTGTGTGAACTCACTAGATCATTGCTAAAGCTTCTTCAGAGATTCAGTTGATAAAGTGGGTCTTTGGCCAGCCGATCAGAATGAATAACAGCATGGCTAAAATGAGAAAATTGTGCAGAGGCCAAAGTGGTGGTAAATGGAAGCTTCACTTAGCTGTACATAGAGTACACTGTAGTAGACAAAGGAAATACAGCTGATGGTATGCATTTGCATCTGGTAGTGATAACTTTATAATTCAATATGTGCAACCACCAAAGAGGAGCAGCAGCATGCCAGTCTTAGTAAAAGGTATGGAAGTTATAACTAAAGAAATAATGTAGAAAGCAATAACATCAGTCTAAGGTAGCTTATCAGATCATGGTAAAGTAAAGGTTGTTGGAAAAAGGGACAGCTATTGAGCTCTGAAAAGGCAAGGATTTGGGTAGAGCAGCTGTGAATTTCAATGCATGAAATGATGGTTGTGGCCTCTTCATGGAACAGAAATTAGTTTGTTAATCAGTGGATTAGGGATCAGAAGATCTGAACACTCCTCCCACCTTAATCAAGAGAAGCTGGGCAAGTCATGTGAATATCAGATACCTATTTTGTCACTAACACAGGATAATTATTTCCAGTCCCGCTGCTAAACTGCTGAGTGTAGAGCATAGGGAGGAGGTGGACAACCAGAGGAAAAAGGGAAAGAGCAAAGCACAGATGGACGGAAAGAAGATTTGAAGCAACTGTGAAAAGTCCTGAACTCTGCTGCTCTAATTCTCTGAGCAGCACTTCGCCAAGTCCTGATAGCCTCCTTAGAAGACAGGGAAACCGGAAACCTGAACTCAGCTCTGGCCTACTTCTGTTCTGGCCATAATGAGAGGAATTCTGCATAAAATCCATCCCCACATGTGACTTGATTCCCTGTCAGTTCTAGGTGAGCCAGCCACACACCATCAAACCTAGTGAGCAGCAGAATCCAAATTTTATAAAATATTCTCCCTCCTTTTTCCTCAGTTTCTGTGGCCAGAACAAGTCTCCTTCTTGAAGAACAAGTTGGAGGGGAGACTACTAGCCCAGACTATTTCCACATCTATTTTATAAGTAACATTAAATTATTTATATGCCAAAATTGGAGGTTTGTCCAAACTGATGTAAAGCACCTTTGTGCTAGCTACATTAAAGTAGTGTCTAAAAGGCTTGGACCTACCAAGAAATGTGTGTCTTACATGCTCTTTTATAATGGCCAGTGAATCCATAGGAACGTAAGGGAAGCTGAAGTATTGTAGCTTGTGTCCTGAGAGAATGAACAAGGGAAATGTACCATGAAAAGCATGGATAATAAAAACATTTTTTGGTTCAAAACTGACCTCTTTCGAAGAATATATAAACATACTAGGTTATAAATTCAATAGGGAGATCCATGTCATTTGTGGAGAACAAAACACCAATAAGCTCTGTGAAGTTTCAGCCCATTAAACACAAGGCTTTTTATATTATAATATAAATATTTTAGAACAATTAATTGTTGGGATCCTATTGTGCTGAGAAAGTATATTCTTAACTCTGACACCAAGCCCAGTCATAGTGAGAAAACATTTAAAACACAGAGTTCTTGCAATGTAATTGAAACAAAAAGAATGGCAAAACCACCATAAACAACATGAGGAGAGTGATTATTTTGCCTAAGACAAGAACTAAGGAACATTCAGTCAAACCACTGGGTGCCAGATTTTAAGCAAACGGAAGGAAGTACTTCTCAATATAATGTATAATTAAGCTGTGGAATCCATTGCCACAGGACGCTGCAAATGCCAAAACTATAAATACATGGCAGATAGGTCCATCAGGGGCTATTAACACACTAGATGCAACCTCCAGTTCAGGAAGTCCCTAAACTTCTGATGGCCAGAAGCTGGGAGGGTATACCAGGGGAAGGGTCATTTTATTCTTGTTGTGCTTCAAACTTTCATCCAGTGGCCCTTGTCAGAGGCAGAACACTGGGCTAGAAGAGCTGTAGGTCTGCTTGGGTATGGCAGGCCTTATGTTCTCTTGATGCAGACACATGTATCAGAAGGCAGCCTGGCTGACCTCAGGTCAATGAAAAAGTAAATAGTAAGGAGCTTGGCTCAGTGTGGCCTGGAATGCATCATTTAGAAAAAGAAAAGCATGTAAGGACAGAACTGTAAATGCAAGTATATACACAGGCTACTCAGTCATTCGAAGTCACGGCAGGTTAAACTGAAGGAGGAGACCATCGTATCAGTAACTCAGAGAAACCCATTTAAGTTAATGGAATAAGCTGCTGATAAAAGTCCTACAGAAGCACCCAGTTAAAATCAATCCGAGTGAAAGGTGGAAGCGTTTGGGGGAAGTAGGATATCAAATGATATGCTGGATGGCTACACAGTTTTTTGATTGAGATCAGGAGGTAAGATTGATTAATGTTTTTATCATAAGCACATACCACAGAAAAACATTAGGTCAAGTCAGTACATAGCCCTTAAACATTCTTAAATTACATCATGAAAGAATTTTGAATTTTGTACTGATCAAAATTCACACATTCAAGAGGTATTCCTTCAAGTATATCCAATCCCTAGCACGATTCATCACCATGTTTTCTGTATAGTAGTGCAGTGCTCTGAACAGGTACATCTTCATGTGATATAATACATCACCTTTAATGTGCTAATAATGCTCATTTACGACTAAGCTAACATCAACAACACTGTGTGAATAAATGAACCCTGTATCTAATATAATATGTGGTGACAACAGCAACCTGTATTCTAGCTTGCACATGATGTTAAGGTAGACAAATATGGGCATTAGTCTACAATATAAACCAGTTGGTCAGTGAAGTAAGAAATGCTTATTTGGAAAACAAGACATGAAAATGCAGCACAGAGGCAGCTTTTAAGCTTATCTTACAGATTACAGATTACATTATAGATTTTTCAAACAACCACAAATTGTTCATTCAGGCTCAGTAATTACAGTTTCTGTTCTGTCAGGAATATCCCAAAGTAACAGGTTAATAATAAAGATAAAACTTAACTTCTCTGTGATATATCTGAAACCGTTTTCCTGGATGAAGTTGGTATATATGACTCTCACTTGTGAACTATTTGGCATTACCCCTACGTAGATTATGTCTCTACATATGTTTCTACACTGTCTAATTTAAAAGCCATTAAAGCCCGTGTGCTTTCTCACAACTCAACCCACTTATTAGCATGAGGACAGTCACATTTGCATAATGAATGGTCACACTAGTGAGCCTGTGCTTGAGTTGCATGGAAAAGGCCATACAGTTTAACTGGAGCTGTTCACATTTTCATGCCCAAATCATGGGCAGCTCAAGCATTTTAAGGAGGCTGAGTAACAGTCCTTTGTGGAAGTCCCCTCAAACATCATCTGTTTTAATATGTTAAAATGGAAATAGGTCTAAATAGAGAAAAGTTATAAATTGTGTACATGTAGAATAAGGGGAAGTGAACTTCTAGGTGACCACTATCTTTCTGCCACCAACAGAGGCTGTTTCCTGGGGAGAGCTCAATTTCTGACTACATGTAAAAAAGTTTCGTATGGGACAACTGCCTCCACTAGAAGAGCTGTCTGACAGTAAAATCCTGCCTTTGAGGTGTTTTGGAGGATGGTCTCACAAATGAAATTATTGCAGTGTACGAATATCACCTGAAGCATCACTGGCAAATTTATTAATAGACAAATGATAACAGGAAGATTAAGTGTCTGTACCCGGGCAGGGAATCCATTTTAGATGCAGAACCATAATGTAGCACTACAAATGCTCAAAAACCTTCCACCTACCCAGGGCAGATGGTATATCTCATTTTTTTGTAGTTCTGGCTACAGTCAGGCACTTGGATATGAATAAGAGGCAGGAGATGACACTGGCTTACTTTGTAGGAACTGGCTTAGTTTGTAAAAACTACGAGCCAAGAGACACAAGACTATTTACAATTGTACAGGTTATGGGATGAAAGATTAATATCTACAAAAACAGTAATCAACTTTCATATCCACCAAATGTGCTGTATTTTCAGGAAGGGAATGAAAAGAAATGTATTTGTCCTTTTTGAAAGCTGAGATTTCAACTCAGCATTTTCAAAATTTGCAGGTTTCTAGCTTATAGAAACCTCTCACTCATGGGATCAGTGAGCCCTGTAGTGCAGTTATACTGGAGCAGCATTACTCAGAGTGGAAAAATGGAAGTGTAACACTAAATTCACTTTAAAAGTGAATGTAGAACTTTGTTATAAGAGTTCTCTTGAGACTTTTCCAAAAGAAGGTTTGTTTGATAGGAAGAAGTCTTTTAGATGATTTGGAAACATTCAGTGCTTTCAATAACTTTCAGGACTGTTTCACAAGCCAGGACTTCAGCAGACAACCTAACATTAGTGTCTAGAAAGCAGTTCAGTGTCTCTGCACCGGGTAGACATGGTTCTTTTGTATTTTATATTTTTGATTGTACTGATGGGCTATGTTTCCAAGTAAGTGCAAGTCCAGTCCTTCAGCAGACATGCTGACTGCCATTCCAGTTTCAGAACAGGGACTTCTGACACAAATAGTTCATGGTTTCCAAGGAAGCTTACTGCTTATGCTCCAAATATCTGGGAAGTATGGAGTTGCAGAACTATGCTAGAAAAAATTAATTTTACACCAAGCACTTATATAACTCAGTCTCAGACTTCACTGGCGATAGCTTAGATAAATGTCAGAGCAAAATACCAATCCCAGTCTCTAGACAAAATGCAAACCACAGCCAAAGGGCTAGATCTGTGCTAGAAACAGCAATATTCAAAAAGAATGGTCTCACAAGAACTTAATTAATCTTCATTCTAATCTGGTTTTCTCACAATTGTTCTTCTTGTTCCTCTTCTATCGTTGCCTCTCGTATTTCTTTGATTGCTTTCCAATTTTTATGCCCCCTATGCCGTCTTTTGTTCCTCCACTCATTCTCAAGGGGTTTTCACCATCCTCTTGTAACACCAACACACACTTTCTATTTATTTCCACATCATCACAAATTCTTTTTTGCATCCCTCCTCTAAAAGACCTACCTTTGTAAGGACAGTTCTACTTTGAAACTAGAGTG
Organism: Aviceda cuculoides; assembly: GCA_035590195.1. NCBI lineage: Eukaryota > Metazoa > Chordata > Aves > Accipitriformes > Accipitridae > Aviceda > Aviceda cuculoides. The sequence goes on from JAVJGG010000048.1 coordinate 2,965,359, forward strand.
GGGAGCAAGTCAGAGATATTCTGCCTTTTCTCTCTGTTTTTGCCTTCTTATCTGCTATTTTCTTCTTCTTGTTGTTTTCTTACTACTTACAAATAGGCACACAAAGGCAAAATAAAGAAAGTGAGGTTTTATAAATTTACAAAGAATCAAATTCTTGGTTTACAACTCCTTTGTATTGGGGACTGCAGCTAAGAATGATTTAATGAAAACTAACTGCCTATAACTACCAATTTCAACACCTGTATCAGCTATAGCAGCAGAGTGGTTTGTATTTAATAAAAAAGTCTTAGATCCAAGTCAGCAAGGTTAATTATGTGTGCATTCACGATGATCTTAGTGGTGAGAAAGCTGTACACTTAACAGACAAGAGTAATTATACTGTGAATTAATATGGGAGCAGATATTGCTCCCTATAAAGTCCAAAAAATGTTTGTTTCCCCCATTTACTCCCCCTGTTGTAACTTAATGTAAAGGACTGTTTTTAAAAATAGTGACTGTAAATGGATTTGGATGTCATATCAAATTAGGTTTCCAGTTCAGTTCTAGTATCATTAAAATTTCTAAGCTGATTACATGAGAATATGTCTTTCTGTGTACTAGGTCCAAGAAGCAAGAACCTTACAGACTTTCCTTCTATGTGAACTATAAATGTGCAAGAAACCACATAGCAAAAAGGTATAATAAAGAATTTCATGTGCTTTGCATTTTCATGTTCTTCGCACAGATTTACTTGCCTAGAAAACATCAGGGGTTATTTTTCAGGTTGTTCGTACATTTAAATCCCATCTTCCTAGAACTGAAGAAACTGAATATTGTGCCAAGACCAGAGTTAGTTCAAGCAACTCATCTTTTAATTTCAGTTGAATTTTAGTCTCAGATGTTCCACTGCTTGTGAGGCTTTGCCTAGGGTGTGGGGAAATGTTGGAAAGCTGCCAGTCGAGTCACTGCTGATTTCTAATGCCAGTTCTCATACCCAATACTCCCACAATTTGCTTTCTCTTCTTAATAAGAGTCTTATCTCATTGGACTCTGCTGAGTTGGCTGAAATGTTAGAAATTTGTATCTGTTCATGTTACAGATGTCCCATCCTCCTGCCTGGATTCATTGTCAATAATGGGTTCCTGAGTTTCTCCAACGTAAGCATTTCCATTTCGAATTTCCAAGCACCTTCCAGCAAGTTTTTAGGTACTGTACAACAAGGGTTGCCTAAGACTCTTTTTATTTTGCTTTTTATAAAATGAGAAGACATTTTGCAGAGTTGGCTCCATTCCAGTTACACTTCTGTTGAAATGGTTTCACAGGCACAGGAACTCTTTCCTTGGTGGCAGTCTCAGCCCCACAGCAGAGCAGCTGGCAGCGCACATACGCAAAAGCTGATCACTGACACGCAAGCCTACTCTGCCCCAGTTTGAGTGGGGATATCATCAGTGGTCTCCCACCTCCCTGACAAATCCAGCAGCCAGAATTTAGCACCTTCCCCTTTAGGTCCCCTTTGGACCTTTTCCGGTTTTTATGTATATTTAGATATTAATTTGGAGCGGGTAGAGGGAGCAAGGGACAGAACTGAATTTTATGGCCCACAGTCAGAGGACTCAACTGGGATGTGGGAGATCAGTGTTCAAGCTGTATGAATTAAAGTAGCTTTTCCCACACTGCGGATGGAAGAGCTCAATGTCTGTGCCAATAACTGTAACATACTTTCTAATTTATTTTGTAATGTCAAGAGTATATGGCGCATGTTATTTTTTCTTTTGCCAGTTTGGCTGGTAATTTCTTTTTCTTTTAGTTTATGGGTTTCAAAGACAATTTTTTGCTTTTCATTTTAAAGTGTTGCCCATGCCTGAGCTGACATCAGACAACTTTGGACATGCTACAGATGTTTAGAGATGCCAGCCAGTCCACCTACTAAGCAATGTCTGAGCAATACCAGGCCTTTTGCCAGGCCTTGTTGTTATGCCACTGTGACTGCCATTGGCTCTACTTAAGACAGATGGGGTGCGGGGTTAACGTTGCACGTTTGTTCTACATTTTAAACTAAATTAATAGTACTAGGATTATCCATTAATTTAAAGCACAGCGAGGAGTGGGTAAACCGAGAAACCCTTCGAAGTGTCATGTAATTCCTGACCATTTATTATTATCCTTTTAAACTTATAACTTTGCAGTGTTTACTTAGGAGAAACGATTTGTGCTGGTAGCTTCACTGCTATCTAACAAAAAATGGCTTTACATTGCTGCCAACTTTTCGCTCCATTACTTCTCCAGACATGTCCTCTCTTATCCGTAAGTACCAGGTTTTCTCCTCCACCTTTGCTGTCCCCTCCTCTTTGTCCAGAAAATGGTCTTCATGTTCCTGTTCAGAGGGCTTTCACACAGCAATTAGAGCTCATGGGAAGAAGATTCACAGAAAACTATTTCCCAGTGAGATTCTTTTATAAAGAAACTCAGCACGTGCTGCTCTTACTTAGCACCTTTCACATAGTGTGCTCTGAACTATCTTTTAAGAGGAGCCGTATTGCATGAACTTGCTGCATTTTTACACCAGAAGTCCCAGCAGAGCAGGCTAGGACTAGAATCTAGTGCAGGATGATCAGACTCTAGCAGTTAGTCACAGGACAAATTTTAGCAATTCGTCACACAGCCCTAGGCAGTCCCAGATTTGGGGTTCTCTCTTTCCTACAGGAAAGAATAACAAATCCTCAGTCCTCTTTCAATCAGTGAACAAATGGGTAGTTGCCTAACTGTAGCAACCAAAGATGAGCCTATTTCTATGTGCCATCAAATTCAGATTAATTTAATTTTTACCCACTCTTACTACCTCCTATATGGCATTTAGATTCATAAATAAGTAGCACAGTCTTGTGAACTTTCTTGGGCATGTAGTTAACCAAAAGGAGCTGCTCCCATCAGAAGCGGATGGATATTTTTAGTTTTTCTCAGCTCACCTCATGCTTTTCCCTGAGAAACATAGGAACTGTCCATGAGTGCAACATCCTCTTTAGTAGGATGTGCTTCTGTGTTAGAAATTTCAGAGAACAGTGCAATAGTAAAGAAGTGTGGAATAACATGCCATCAGGGAGGTTTCTCTCACCCAGCAACAACATTAGCAGCTGATTTATGTTATACAAGAGCTGGTATCTGTCTCCCATGTGTTTAAAAGAAACAGTGGTCATCACTGATAAGTAGGAATATTTGTTCTAAGCTCCCAGCTTGGGCAAGAAACTTTTAGATGCTGCAGACACAATGCCCAAATCCACCCTAAGTTCTAGGCTTTGCTCTCCAAAGTATTTCACAGATTGTTTTCTAGAATATAGCTTGCACATCTCTGCTACAAACCAGCTCTGCTTAACCATGGCCTTGTAACATCATAAAATCCAAACAAAGCAAAGGAGATTTGAAGCCTCTGAACTGAAATGACTTATTGCCAGCTATATAACAAACTTTCAGAGAATATAGGACAACTCCAGATTTTGGCTATCTTTAGGGAACATTGGAAAATTTTCTTTTTGTGTATGTGACTTTATTGCAAGTCACACAATAGTCTTCTTTCTTTTTTTTTTAATCCCAGCTCCTACAGTAATAGTTACGTGGCATATCAATCTTGATCTATTTATTTTCTTAAAAGGACTCTAGCATGCAGGTCTACAGAGAAAGGCTTATAAGTGTGTACCATAAGGACTCAATCTATAAGAAGATTTTTTAAAGAAATAAAGTGAATTATTTCTTAAAATCTCATTAATTTACACAGCCTTCAACATGGTTTTGTGTATTAGATGAGGTAAGGGTAAAATTGTGTTTTTCTGTCATGTTTTTTTAACTACAGCTGCAGTTTCTAAATGTTTGGATTGGTACTGCTTGGTAGATGATAATTTTTTTCACCCTGGGAAGAATTACTTTCATTGCATCATTTACCTCCTTGGCCTGTCTAAGCATATAAAAATACAAAAACATATGTCTTATCCTTTAGCTCCTAGAAATGTATAAACACCAAGATAGTTACACCAATTCTCATCCCTGACCACAGGACACTTCTTGCTCTTTACACCAAAAAGAAAGTAAGTTACCTATTTACTTTATCATTCATCTTTTTTTATATTTGTCTTGTCTGTCATACCATATTGCACACTTCCTTTTCCAATTACACAGTTCTAATCTCTTGTGATAGTTAAATATGGAAAATGTTCCGTCCTTCTAATCTATGAATATCTGCTACTAAAAGAAATTTCACTTCTCCCTGTTGTATGAAAGGAACATACTGTACCAATTAAAGAGCCTTCTATGAAGAAATCTAATTATAAAAACACAAGGCCTGATTCAAATCCTATTTTAGTCCATGGAAAGACTTCTGTTGACTTCTTTGGGCTCAAGTCCATATTCAGCAATGGTTAAATTGAATAAGAAAAGAGCTTATTTCCAGTTAACAAACAATTCATGGGCATGCTGAATGCAAAAATATATTTACATTATCTCTATATATTCCACTAAAGCATACAAATTGACCGCTTCTGGAAATACAGTATTGTACCAGGGAAAAAAGTTCATGTGAGAATTCATATATTTCTTATATGTGGGACTCTTTTAATATATCTGTCCTATATATCTGTACAGCAGCACAGATTTTTACAGAAAGCATATGGAAAGAGGAAAGTATTTTCTAATGTGAATGTCACATGATGGAGATGTGAAACCTGCTTTCTGAAACATAGCCATTCTTCAAATAAACTACTTTAAAATTCCTCACTCAATGACTTTCTATGCCCAGATTTCTACAGTAGTTCCCAGTCAAATAGCCATAGGCTATTCTTTGTTATTAGTGGGCATTTCTACAGCTTTGAAAACCTGTATCCATCAAGAGGCCTGAACACAGAAATCAAAGTAGACTTTTTTTCCCTTTCTGCCCTAACAGCAGGGCAGCAGAAGCACTGGGATTTGCTCCTTTTATTCATTGCTTGTTTTCTGAAAGATGCAGTGAGGAAGCCATTAGTAAGTGGAACTGGCAGAGGGAGGATTTCCTTTGGTCAGTAATACAGACTACACCTAGATCCAGCCTCTGTGCCTGAGACAGCTTGCTGTGCAAAACAAAAGTCTCTGTGTGTAAATTCCCCATTCACACAATTTCTTTCTCCTGTGTGAATTCAACCTGGCTGGGAAACTGCCAGAGCTACCAGCTGAGTAACTCAATAGAGGAGAGTTTGCTTTAAGGCAAGGAATGGGACCTGTGGCTCCAGCCTATCTTTGCTATAGGGGCTGGAAATAAACCACAAATACTGCTGAGCTTATGCTGTTTTCTCTCTCAGTAGAAAGAATTATATTTGCAGAATTTTGCCATGGACATGAATGGGATGAGAACTACATTTCCAACCTTTTTTTTTAATACAGAAAAGCAGTTGAGTAATCACTACAGCAACTAAAGATTGTTGAGGTGAAGCCAGCTATGAAACACGCATGTATATTTTGAATGCCAGCCAGCACAATTTTTAAGGAACTTTCTTAACCTACACAGCCTATAGATAAAACAGTGACTTTGCTTTGGGTATGTGTCCTGAATGCAAGCAGACAATATGCCATTTCAAAGTGGAGATGCACTCGAAAGTGACAACTGGGTCTAAATCTCTGTTAAATTCAGTGGAATTTCAGAGGAGAACTTTTCATCTTGGACTCATTCTTTTTTAACACACATATTAAAGTTTATTTACCAATCCATACATCTAACACAGCTGGCTAAAACTGCCTTTCTACAGCTTTATTTAAGGAAAGCTATCCAAGTATTTTCTGGACATTGTTAACTTCCCATTCACATCAAAGCTAGATCTCCAGAAAGCAAAATCCTTCCTAAAGGCAGTTTGCATCATAGCACATTCTCAGCGGCAAAATATTATCAAGCCTAATGCTTTATATTATCAATTGTGCATCCAGAACCCTTTGTGAAGTAAGTATGAGTGACAAAAAAACAAATTTCCTATGCAAATATTGAAACATCATAATGAGAGGCACTAGGATAACAGGTCTTGACTGAAGTTTCTGGAAATTACATCCATGTACATAATAATATAAATATTGTAAACCTTGCTTAGACGCGTGCATGAAATTCACTGTAACTCATTAGACTACTCATTAAAAAAAAAAAAAAAAAAGGAAAGCCAGCAAAGTCAAAGTATAATAGAAATAATCACTAAATATGTACAATCTGGGGATCTTTTTCAGTATTCAGTCAATTCAGAACAGTTCTATTGACTGATTCTACAGGACTAGTGCAGCGATCATCCCCCTGTACTCAGCACTGGTGAGGCTGTACCTTGAATACTGTGTTCAGTTCAGGCTGTACTGAGTTTTGGGCCCCTCACTACAAGAAAGACATTGAGGTGCTGGAGCACATCCAAAGAAGGGCAATGAAGCTGGTGAAGGGTCTAGACAACAAGTCCTATGAGGAGCAGCTGAGGGACCTGGGGTTGTTTAGCCTGGAGAAAAGGAGGCTGAGGGGAGACCTCATCGCTCTCTACAACTACCTGAAAGGAGGTTGTACTGAGGTGGGTGCTGGTCTCTTCCCCCAAGTAACAAGTGATAGGACAAGAGGAAATGACCTCAAGTTGTGGCAAGGGGAGGTTTAGGTTGGATATTAGAAAAAATTTCTTTACTGAAAGGGTTGTCAGACATTGGAACAGGCTGCCCAGGGAAGGGGTTGAGTCACCATCCCTGGAGGCATTCAAAAAGCGTGTAGACAAGGCACTCCAGGACATGGTTTAGTGGGCATGGTTGATGCTTGGACTCTATGATCTTAAAGATCTTTTCCAACCTAAATGATTCTATGATTCTGTGATTCTAAATTTATTTAGCTCTTCAGGGGAAAGACTTTTTTTCTCCTCTGAGACATAGCTAAGAAGACATTCTTGCTAGAAAGTTAGTCTAGACAAAATGACATTGTGTCTATTACCTTTAAGCTAATGCACAAAATTCCTGCTAGCTCATGTTTGCTTTTACTTAAGATGGTTACTACAGTAGTAGTCAGACAGCAAACATGTTGTTTGTGAGACTTTTTCTGAACTGTAGACTTGCTTTCATACTTCAGAAAATATAAAAAGACAAAGAAAGGGACACTGTGTTGGGTCCTTCCTTGCAAATCATCCCACTTCGGAGAGAGCTTGCTTCCCATAGGAGCCTCTTCCAGCTGTTTGCATTGTGGAGGATATGCATTGAAAAGGAAATACACCACTCCTGCCAACCTCAAACATGGAAACAATCTTGAAGAAGTATCCAAAAATTAGTGAGTAGCAGCAAAAAAACAATGAAGTTATGAAATTTTGAATTTAAAATTAATTCATAATTAGTTCTGAGTATTTCATGCACATTTGTAGTCTCACTTTTTCATGCTTTCCCTCCCTAACCTGGGGTTTAGAAATTCTTTCTCAGTAAATCAAGGCCAAAATTCTTGTGCAATCATATGACTACAGTTGTTTGGATGGAGTACGGAAAACAGCAGCAAGTCTTGCAATAAAATCAGGAAAGCTGGCAGACCTGATACAGGCACTATTTCCACTATGTTTTCTACTCAAATGTCCACACAGCTGGCAATGATATAGAATAAACCTACTGTCCATTGCCTATCCTCCTGAACAACTTGAACAACTTAGATCCCTACCATCACCACTGATTCCAGATGGAGGTTGATGCAGCAAGTAACTTTCCAGCAAGCTTGAAATTCGGTTCAATTGCCTCCAGTTTTCAAAACCTTGTCTCCAGATGGTGCAGTCTGCAACAGCCACTAAGTTTCCATTCACTCATTTCAATGCTTTAAGAAATTATAATACTTGTTAGCAGCCTTACTTATACAAGTGAACAGAAATTATGCAGAGTGAATTCAAAACGCATAGAAAACTAAGACTCACGACACATTTTTATAGCAGATTTAAAAGGAGTCAAAGGAAGCTGACATCCGATTCCTGCTTAGCCATCTATAAGTTAATGAAAGTAATAACACCAAAACCCAAACATACACAAATGCATGCACACACACAAATGTGAACTCTAAGATGACTCATCCCTTGGTGAAACTTCAGCTCCCTGCATTTATTCCTCTTTCATCCTTTCCGCAACCCTTCCAGAATTATATATTTAACTGGAAAGGGGCTGAAGTGGATCCAGGGCACTGGCAGGTGCTGCGAAGTCTCTGCTCCAGTTTATACATGTACTTGCACAGATGTTGATCTTTGCTAATGAAAGCTGCCACCACAATCACACAGAAAACTTTGAAACAAGGCCAGAAAAACCCACGCAGAATCAAACCCAAAATGTAGGGTCATCATTTTTTTAGAAACCCTGAGGAGCTGGAAGGCTATGACTCTTGATTTGTAACCATATGCTCTGAGGAGATGGTGAGTGTTTTGTACAGTGAAGACTACGTATGACCATGGAAAAAGGCATCCACTTTTTACAGCAGAATGTCCAAAAACTTCACAGGGTAGGGAGATATTCTTACAGGCAATGCCTGGCATGAAGGTGCACATCCAGAAGCTGTGTTCCTTGAATTAGAGATGTGCAGCCAGTCATCTGCCCACCGTCTCCACTCTCTTAGCTGCAAGAAAAAGAAATGCATGTTCCCCTGACTTTGAAAGATTCTGAAATTAAATAAGTTACTAAAGTTAAATAAGTAATTCCCAAGTGAAATGAATAAAGTAATACTGCAACTGAAGTGTCTCATTTTGTGGTTGTCTCCAGTAGTATAAGCCACACAGGGACAGTACGACCTGTTTTTCTTTTATGATAATTTACTTTTAACTGAAGGGTCAGTTTGAAAGAGAAAGCAGAAAAAAAGTCCACATAGCTACGAAGAGTCAGCAATTCACAGCCATTTAAAGCAGTATAATAATACCATGGGACAGGGTAGGTTTGAAATCATTAAGGACACCAAATCTTGAGAGAGGAAATTGTAGCAAGATTGCATTATTTATAGAGTTAAACTATTCACTGGAGTGAATCCAAAGTAGTCGTTATCAAGCAGCGAAACTTTGCCCACTATGAACGAGCCATTCTGTTCTGTTTCATATCCATATTACAACAGCTGGTTTTAGTAAAACTTTTGGTAATGAGTTTTGGACCTATGTAATTCTGCTTCTGATCAACTTTATCAATTTTATCATTACAACCCTTTTCGAAAGAAATTTACAAATGCACATACACAAAAAATTCCCCCAGCTAAAATTATAGCAATTTCAAAGGAAAGAAAGAATTTGAAGTTTGATCTGCAAACTGTCTACTTTGCATTTCAGTGTCTCTTATCAGCATGCTTTATAGCTTGAAAATGCTCTTGAAAACCTCTCTAAAAATTTCATTTCCTGATTTGGTGGCCAGTCCTGTAAAAATTATATAACATGTAGAGGGACATAAAAATCTTATAGATTATCCTGTGGGAGCATGACCTTACCAATCATTCCCATAAAGGTTTTCCTTCTCAATAATCCATGAAGAAATCTGCAAATACTTTCATTCTAGGCACTGAGAGACTTAAAAAACTGCTGTAACATTTCATTTAGGTTGGATAAAATAATTTGCTGGAGGCAATGTCATTGTGCACTGCACCAGAGCCTTCAAAGTACAACACAGAAAAAGGGCTTGGGGAGGCACAGGGAGAAAGAAGGGGTCAAGCATGACAGCAGAGTAAGCAGCAAAATACAGGGATTTTTGCTTGAGTTCTCATTGAATGTCTTTTATCTATAAGAGAAAATGCAATATTCTTGCCCATGTTTGGTTTTGGTTTTTTTTCTTTCTGTGAACACAGTAGGACATATAATGAGGATTGAGGGGGGTGAAGGTGCAATATTTAGTTTCATCAGTGCTGAAAAATAGGATACTCTGATGCAGAAATGGGCATGGGAAACTTACCTAAACAGGTTTACAAAGCAAAAAAGGTCGGATATTATTATACTCTATTATATTATATCACACTAGTAAGCAGCATTCAGACAGGTTCAGGCCCTGATGGACCTCTATTTGACCTTCCCCAAACCTTGAGAAAGTCTCACACCATGTCTGCAAGGAAAATTTTACAGATCCCCACCAGGATCCTTCAGAAACCTGAAGGAAGATTTCCCAGTAGGAAGGATCAAGCTGTGACCATGCTACTGTGCTAATGATGCTACAGCTGGCAGCAGCACACATTATTTCCTCTGAAGAAGGAGAGTTCTAAGAAATCACTGCCCTATGAAGGATTGATTTCCCAGTCACACAATGCACAGTGGAAAGAAAATGGAAGAAAAGTGTTCATGATTTGATATTAACTAAACTGCAGTAGGAGGGGTTGAATTTCGTGAATGAAAGCGAAGGGGCCATTCCCATCCTGCACCAACACTCCAGTCCTCCTCTTTGATAGGATTTCTGAAAATAAAGCAACTCACTCTAGGCAAATAAATATCTTGGAAAGATGACAAATCAAGCATCTATTGAGCGGCAGATCAAACCTGCAAATCTGGCAAAACCAGAACACTGGAAGTTGTCTTCTTGTCAATGTGTGTATGTTTATCATTTTGAACATGATATATTTGCTATAGATATAAGTCAGCAAAGAAAAGAATAAAGTGACATTATCAAAATATTTTCTGAGTCTTATTTATTTTTCAGGAGATATGGGACACCATAGAATAACTTTTCTTAATGTTTGACATATACAAGTGTAATGTTCAGTTCATATCAGGAAATGTCTTGTTCATATAACACATATTTCCCAGAAGGCATTATAAAAAGCTTTTCTAGCATAATTAGCATAATTGAATAAAAAGAATAAGGGTCAGGTTTCAAATACATAGTCTTCTGGTTAAAAATGAAAGCTGGAACATGTTTTTTGGAGTGCATGGAATTATTTCCCAAGGAGGATACTCCACAGCAGAAAGTACCAGAAAAAAGACATGAAAAAAAAACCACACCGAGCAACTCAAGTGCTTTCACATAAATGCATTTCTTTCACGTACTTTTTGCTTAACTGGGGTGACTACCAAAATTCTTTTTAATCACTGTTCAGTTGAGATAATTATTGGAAAAGATACTTAACCTAAACCAACCTAACTAATGTTACTGCAAAGAGACCAAAGTACAAGACTGAGAAAAATGGAACACATCTGCTTCTGCTGGACTGTTATATTTTAATCTTTTTTGATTTATTTACTTGAAATTGAATCTGAATCACAACATGATTCTCTACGTAAAGAACTTCCCTATACTTCAAGGGCAGGCACAGCTGCATCACAAGCTCAGGCAAAGCTATCAACATGCTGTGCAAAATGACAGCTGAGCCCTGGGCTTCGCGATGCACCGATTCACCAGAAGTCATCGTATTGGAGATTAGGTATCATCACAGGGCAGGGTCAAGAAAATCGGAGCTACCATTGGCTGTTACACATGCCAAAGGTAAACAACTCACAACAGCGCAAGAACAAAAAGTTTATAAAATAAAAACACCCTACGTAAGCAAAACTGTTTGAAGTTGATTCCTGGCATGAAAAACAGTATCCTCAGAGGGTATAATGCCTTCCATTCCTGCCAGACATCTGTGATGAGGTTACAAGTCAGTCAGAGTAGGGATGTAGGTTTGCCTTGATCTTCTCTCTCAGCAAGTTCCCCAAAGAAAACTAAGAAATTTAGACTTTTAAATGTAAAAAGCAACTAAAGGGGGGCGGCGGGACGGACACGGAATGGACACGACACATGGACAACCCAAGAAATACTGAAACACAACTTTTCCCCTACCATTGTATGTTTTTGGTCCTGTCTTGGCTCCCAGGCTTAGAATCAGCAATTACCTTAGTTGCAGCAACCTCCACTCAGTTGCCTTTTGTCACTAAGAAATTTTATGACCTCCAAGATGTGGCTGTCTACTTCCTGCTCCTCTCAGGAGTCCTCTCTGGTCTTCTCTGCCTGACACTGCTGTTGAGGAGTCTTGAGAATTTTCTCTTCCCTGAAAAGACAATTCTTCCTACCTTCTATCTGAACCAATTGGTTTAAAAGGAATACAATAGGATTGTCAATAAGAGTGAACAGTCCAATACTGTTCACCCAACAGCTTCAGTGTTTCTTCTCTTGGCATATGGGCCAAGCTTTGCAATACTTCTTCCAGGGCCAAATCCTCTGCTTCTGCGTTACGAAGCATGGAAAACAAGAAGAGAGCGAGATTTGCTGGATCACAACTCTACTGCCACATCTGCTCTGACTGCAGAGACATGGTTTGCAAACAAATGCTCAGACCAGAAGCCAGAAGGACAAATATACCAAGTCCTATGTGCAGTTTCTATGGTTTAAGACACATACCTTTTCCACAGTTACACCACTGGTTATATTTTGGCTCCATTGTGCTTTCCAGGAACTGCTGCTATGTGTGTGCTAGACTGCATTAAACTGCAAGGTTGGGGTTTTAATTTCTTCATGTTCCTTTTTGTTACACAAACCTTTAGAAGTTAATGAATTAATTTGCAATTAACTTTGACCAAAGTCCTCAACAGTTATTTAGGTGTTGAAATATCTCAGTAATGAAAGTAAAGCAAAAGGTAACATAGCTCTCTTAAGTATCTTACTTTTAAGCACATCTTTCTCTACTACAGCTGTGTCCACATAAGTCTAACTGTGTTTTGGCATAAGCTAATCTCCATGTTCCCACACAGCTCAGTGCTCTTTTAGAACAGCTGCATGGCATCTAGAGGGGGGAAACTGCATGATGCAAAGTATTCCAGTGAACAGTATACACTCTGCAGTTATTTTGCCCACTGTACAATGTCTAATTGGATTCTAGGACTTAAAAAGGGATAAAGGAAACAATTCTCTCACTTCAATCTTCCAGTATCCCATAAATAATCTGCTTCAACAATGCAGTCCAGTTTTTAGATAGCAGTAAAGCAACATGTGGAAGATGCCATTGGATGTTAGAATCTTGTCATTCATTACCATCAGTAGTTTTATAGGTCTTAGGAGCCATGAGTCCAGCTGACTGCATATGAGTTGGGAGACTTTAAAAGTGAGATAGCAGAGGAAGATAAGACCAGGCAAAACCCACATAACTTTTTTTCAGAGCAGCATTGTTCAGTGGAACACCACATCTGGTTTCAGTTTGGACACAATAGTAATGGACACCTGGCATGACCTCCAGCGAGTGCTGTGATGACAAAGTCATTTTTCTAGAAGCCAGTGTAAATTCACTCTGAGCAACAGAAGCTGAAGACAAACATCAACAGTTTCCTTAGCAGGGTGAAGAAAGTGGCCATTACAATTTGGAAGTTCACTATCCCAGCCTCCACTAATTGACAGATAGCCAGTCTAGTGTACTAGAACAACCTTCAAGCTATTATCCTGGAGGCAGGCAATAGCTAGTGATAGTAAGCTGTATTAGAAGTGCTATTCAGACTGTCTGCTTCAGGTATACAATAAAGGAGTTCAGAATTGCTTCTCTTCTTTTTTTCAGAGACTTACCTCTCCCTGTGAACTGTGAAGAGAACTGTCTCTGAACTTTGATTATCTGAATTATATTTAAACAAGATATCTATGTATCTAGCACCTAATCTTTCCTTGCACCAAGTCACAAATCCTCCAGGGTGTGTCTGGTTGTTTTAAGGCCCATTTGACAGCTGTGGAAACTTCCTGAATAGTAAGCATAATGAATAGTTCCTAAATAGTAAGTGTAATGAATGACAAGACTCCTTGATGGCAATGGAAGAGCATTTTGCTCCCACATCCACAGTGTTCAGTAAGGATGGTGGAGGTACTTTTGTCATTCCAAGAGGCTTAGCATACTCTGTGTTTTCTTAGGTGACAGATAAGAAAGAGAAGTTTATCCAAAACCTAAATAAACTAGCTGAAAATTGATCTGTGGATTCAAAAGGGAATGTAGGTGTCCCACTAGAAAAAGCCAGTATCTGGTTCTTGAAGCATAGGTTCCACTTTGCATAAACTCTTTATGAGCAAGTGAAAAAGCTTCTAAAACAACTAGGCAAGAAAGAAGCTTTACAGACATACCAGTCATATGAAAATGATGCATCTAAAAAATCTCCCAAACTGATGAGAAGGTGTTCTCACACCTTAAATGCTGGCTGTAAGAAGACCAAAAGCATTCTGCAAAGAAGGAAATTAACTGTATTTGTGTAAACATTTATTAGTCATTGTTGGTTTGGGCTGTGTGTGTGGATGAGCTGAACCTCAGATTCAGCACAACAGGATGGACTTAAAACACATGAAACTGAAGAAGTCGAAGAAGCTGAGCACAAATATGTACTTAGTACGTGAAGTGGCATACCCAAGTCACTGTGTTCATAAACAATGCATTGAGAAAGCCTTAGGAGACTCTTCCTGTTCCAAAGGAGGCATTTCACAGCAGGATCAGCTAACCATCCAGGTGAGGGAAAAAAAAGGATGGCTGGCATTGTATCTCCTCCTATACTGTGGAGAATACTTAAATAGTGTCTCAAGGTTAACAAGCAGAGTTGTCAGTTCAAATTACCATCCCCAAATGTGAATACTCTCCTGAAAGGTCCCTGCCTTTTCCAGGAGCCCTTCTTCTATCCCTTCTTCTGCTTTCTGAGCACACTGACAAAATGCTCTAATAAAAGTTTGTTCTTTTGCTTAATTACAAAATAAGCTGCCACCCGCAGCTGACAGAGATAGAGCAAGTTTAATCTCACAAGATGTTGTTATTTTGCCTTTTCTTCTTTCCCCCAGTCTTTATCAAAATAAATCTGAGGTGTCATGAAGCATCGTGAAAATCCAGGAACAGTCTTCTCATCATAAAAGAGTCCATTGTTAAAGGATGTACCTGGTGTGTAAAAGATAAAACCCTAAGCCACTCTGCTCTGGGTAAAAGGCAAGTGCTCTGGACTGTTGGCTGGTTAGGATAAGGGAAGATGTCTCAGCATTCTTTGAACCTAAGAAATCACAATTCTTCCAACGGAACAAAGTTTCCAAATACATAAAAAACAGCTGTTTCACTGTTATACCAGCATGCCCAAGGGTCATGATGCTTGGCGTACTTAGTAAGAAATATCATGGAGCTGTTAATCAGAAGAAACAGTTATGCTACAAGTTAATTTACTCTCACTGTCTGACCACACCCAATAGGAAAGTGAGAAGAGTAGACAAAAAGGGAAGCAGACAAGAGGTACTGGGCATCTTGCCTTATCTTTTTTTTTTCATAGAACTCTTGTTTAGTAAACAAAATTAATGGTTATTAATACCTTTCAAGATGCAGAGTTTTATTCACAGTCTTAAGGCAAACTGGCAAAATTAAGCATACAGTATAACTAAGAGCTCAAAACACTGATCGAACTGTGCACCAAAGTACTTTTCCTTGCTTGCTTTCTTGTCTGTTGTAAAAGCAGTTCTAGAAATCAAGCAACAATGCCATTCATTGCATTTAATACTGCTGGTTACCTCCATATTGGGGTAAGCAGCCAGCCAAACAGAAGAAATTAAGCCTTCCAATAAGAAGAGATATGAGCAGCATATTTGGTCAGCTACATAGTTGATTTTCTAGTTTTAATAAGCAAACATTAAGCATCTGGCATTGGTAACACACTATGTGTCTTAGAGGCATATAGACCAACACACCGGAAATAGAAGCGTTTGGCCACCATTTGGAACTAGCTTATTAAATGCACCTACTGGATTTTATTGCAGTTTCTCTTACAACTTCCAGCAGGACTGCTCCACAGTCTGTACCTGGATTTCTAGAATGTACTAAACATGGGTCTCTCCTTCAAGATGTAATGTGCCAGACAAAAGTCTCATGTCCAGCAGGTCTGTGCCTTCTCAGAAGGCAGGCACTGGCAGAGGAAGGCAAGTTAATTGGATTCAAGATGCTGCCCCATCAGTGCAAATCTCTGTGACAGAACGGGGTGGCAACATCTCTCGCAGAGTTACAGTCACCTTCTCTCAGTACATACAGCAGGAGCACTACTTATGGCAACCCAACTATAACTTAAGAGCTTCAGTTTTGCTCTAACTCACATTTTGCTACCATTTGCTTATGACAGTTGTTGGCAGGTCTTGACTGCTGTGCAGGAAGGATTCCCTGCCCACAGTGCAAAAAAATCCAAGACAAGCCATATGACGAGACTCACAAACAGCACTGAATAGAGATAATAACTAGCACACCCAGTATATGGTACAGAGAATGGTACAAAATTGTTTATGGGTAATTGAGAGCTTTTGAGTAAGTATACAAACAAGGTGATCCTAGGATAGTAGGTGCACAAGGAAGATTGGCAGCTTGATTCAAAAGCAGGAACTGTCCTGCGTGGAGTAGCCGGGAGAATATCAAATGTCTCTAATCCAGTGAGCTGCAGAATTTTGTGTATCCACAGGAATATAATTCTAAAAGCTTGTTCTGGAATACTTTCAAGTAAAACAAGACCTAGCAAATGGCTATAATTTCTGTAGTAAGAAAGATGAGGATTTTGGGCTAACATTGGTGTCGTGGTTTAACCCCAGCCAGCAACTAAGCACCATGCAGCCGCTCACTCACTTCCCCCCCACCCAGTGCGATGGGGGAGAAAATCAGGAAAAGAAGTAAAACTCGTGGGTTGAGATAAGAACAGTTTAATAGAACAGAAAAGAAGA
>JAVJGG010000048.1:2982039-3023599 GCA_035590195.1 Aviceda cuculoides
GCATACTGAACTCAAAACACAGCACCATACCAGCTACTAGGAAGACAATTAACTCTATCCCAGCTGAAACCAGGACATATGTTTTTCAGAATTCTCTTGTATCAAGTATAAAGAATTCAATTACACTGGGGCATTCAGGTAACAGTCTCCTCCATTTTTATCAAAATAAAGAGAAAACACTGGGAAAGCTGTAAAGAAAATTAACAGCTTTTCTTTTTTTCTTAAAGTCTATCATACACCTTCCCTGTGGCACATAAACCACTAGTATATAGACATCCTGCCTTGATTAATGGTATGTTCACTATGGGAACTTATTATTAAACACTGGTTGCACACGGCTGCCTGAGAGAGATCTCTTAACCCTTATTAACAATGCAAAGTATGTTAGACATTATAATATGGTGAATCTTTTTACTTCAGTAGCAGCATAGCACTTTTCTGAAAAAACATGTCAGGAAATAAGCAAGAAGTTTATAATCCTCATGCAATTTTACACAGGGGCAGAAAAATGAAATTATCAGCCTTTAGAATCAGTAAAGGTTAGAAATGCTATTAAAAGGGCAGTAGCCTGATATGGCCCCATACTCCATGTTTCTCATTAAATAGCAAAGGAAACATTTGTAGATCTGGTGATAGAGATGTGCAAAACAACTGTCTTGGGTCTTGCTGGGATGCAGTTAATTTTCTTCATAGCAGCACATATGGTGCTGTGGTTTGGATTTGTGATCAAAGCAGTATTGATAACACAACAGTGTTTTGGCTGTTTCTGAACAGCATCAAGGCCTTCTCTGTTTCTCACACTGCCCCACCAGTCTGGGGATGCCCAAGAAGCTGGGGGGGGGGGGGGCGGACACGACAACACAGCCAGGACAGCTGACCCCAACTGTTGACATCATGCTCAGCAATAACTTGAGAGGTGTGTGATTTAGGCAGGTTAGCCATCTTTTGTTTGGAAACAGGCTGAGAAACAGTTTACATGTGGGAGTTGGTGGGTGATTGCCTTTGTATCTCTTGTGTTGTTTTCTTTCTCTCTTCTTCCATTTCTCCTTTACTTACTGAACAATTTTTATCTTGACCCATTGGTTTTCTTGCATTTACTCTTCCTTTTCTCTTCCTGCATCCCACTGCAGGGGTGGGGGGAGTGAGTGAGTGGCTGTGTGGTGCGTAGGTGCCTACCCAGGTTAACCCACAACAATGGTATAGTTTCGTAATGGAGAAGAGTCCCTTTAAAAAGTCATTTTGTAACACGAGTCAATCTGGTTTGCTGCCAGGATGACTTTACATTTAAAAGAGTTTATACCAGAAAGTGCCCATGACCACGTCTCAGATGACAAGACCTGGCTGACTGCCCATTCACATCTGTTCCCCATATGCACCCCCAGAAAGTAATGAAAATCCTATAACCACAGCCTCAATGTTTTGTTGTTTGGGTTTTGGGTTTTTTTTTTCACAGCAAACAACAGGCTTTTTCATGAACTGAGCAATGACTTTAGATCAAATGTGAGGCCTGTAGAATGGGAACAAGGATAACAATTGACAGATGACCTCATATAAAGATTTGTAAACTTCAGTACAGTAGGAGGAGGCAGAGGGAACAGATGAAAGGAAAAGAACACATAAACAAGTGTTAAGACAGTTTGCATTTTGGCTTTCACCTCCAGTTGGATATTTAGTTTCAGAGGGACTAGAAAGCATAGACAGAAGTGTCCAGATGTAATGAGTTCTTAGGTATGAAAGAAGATTCAGGAAAAAAATGTAGAAAGTAATCATAACTATTCCCACCTCTAGGATACCAGACTTTCTTGTGAGGACAGGGTAAAAAAATAAGGATGGAATTTGGACCCAAGTTAGACCTGTTCAGAATTACTTTTTTTCTACACACTGAGCATCTGCATCTTCCATTTACATTCTTTCCAAAAGGACTGATTTTTGCAAGTGATGAGTACTTCCAACTTGAGTTTAAATCTGTTACTTATTCATGCATTTAGATGCTTAATTTTAGACACGTGTGGTTAGAAAATACCAGCCTTGGATCATAGGATAAATAGCATCAGGATTTCTCAGTTCTGCTTTGTATATTCAATGGAAACACCAGAATGCTTTTCAGTTTTTAATTCTCTGACTTTTAAAAAGCACTCTTTTCTGCCCCGAGGTATACTGAAGACAAGGGTGCTTTTCTGCAGTGCATTCTTCATATTCTCCATTTTTCCTCTCCCATTCATCAGTCCACTTGGAGACACACTCTGCTACCAGCTCCTACCCTGTTCTCTGGAGAACTGAGGTATGATCATTCATGATCCTGCATTGCTATAGAGCAGCAATAGCTACTAGTATTTTAATCACAGAGCTGAGGACCATCACAAACCTTTCACCCCCACACAAGGTATGCTTTTTATAAACATGTGCCTTCTCTAGCAAAGCAATACATACATCTGAGAACATATAGTAGTTCTAACAAAACGAACAAGCCTAGAGACAAGAATGAGAGAAATAACTACCACAAGTGACAAGTGTGAGTCACCTCTCTTAAACGCTGCAGGAACTTCTCCAACTTTTAATTAATGAGAGTGGTATAAGATCCTACAGTTTCTCACCTTCATCTTACTGTTAGGAAACTGGAGCTGTTGCTCTGAGATGTAGATGTTACAAGAGTTGTCCAGACCTTTTGTTATACCCAGCCTAGTTGATTAATAGCAGTATCACACACAAAATGAGGCTTGCAAACACACATAGCTTTACCACAAGATCTAGAGACTTCCTACTGAGCAAAACCCCCAAAACTTTCACAGTTCTGAAGACAACAGTAAAGTAACTCATTGGGTTTAAGATCAATTCTGTCCTTAAACAAAAGTTCAGTGGTACAACCTTTTACTAGCACAGTGGAAAATTATGTCTATTAAAAAAAAAAGGAAAAAAAAAAAAAAAAAAAGAAAAAAGCAGCAACAAAGCACTACCTGATGTCCCAAGAGCACCACAGCTGTGATAAATAAGTTCATCATTTGCTCTTTACAATCATATAAAATTCTATTGAGCAGTTGATGTTCCCCTTATTTTCATGTAAGTATTTATACAGACATAGAAATACAAATATATAGATGACTTGTGATAAAGTACTCAGTTATGAATAGTGTTTATTCTAACTTACTTTTTCTAAATCCAGGATTAAGCAAGGTACTTCAGTGGTGTTTTGCTTTTTAACCTATAAAATAAACTATTCTTCTCTTTGTTCCAAAGCTAATTTATAAATTTGTTTTATCAGGAATTATTGGACAACAATCTCAAAGTCACCTTGGTATGTTCTATCAGTGGTCCAGCTCCCAAAACCAGCTAAGAAAATGCTTGAATTTTCCATCATGCATCTTTAATAAAAAGTGATTCATTTTGAAGAATGAGGTATAATTGTCTTGATACATCAGGTGTTTGCCTCTGACATAGACATATTTGCATTCTGAGTGATAACTTCCATTCTCTCTAGTTTTCAATTCTGGATTTTTCTATAATAATCAATATCACATCTATTACTTTAAAGTACACATTTTGCTATTTGAGATTTCGGGAATATTTTCTAAGTAAAGCCCCATCTCTAAGTCCCAACAGTTGCACACTGTAGAAAAACTAGGCACAGCCATAAAACAAGGTGTGCATTGTGGATTGTACTGATGCATTACCTATGACCATGGCTCATCTGGCTGCTAGGTTAACAGGTCACTGGCATGGAGCCACCAACTTTCAGAGAACAGCCTCTCTCATGGTATTTTGATATTTCCCCTTCTGGATTTGTCCCAACAGGGAAGTCCTGGAGCATATGAAAACTGGGAGTGGAGCTGGGAAGCTAACCAAACGATTTCAAACCTCAAATATTTAGGTTAGATGCTTATGTGGTCTTAACCAGCTCACCCATCTGTAAATATTACAGCATCAGGAATGATGATTTAAAATTACAGGAATGGTACAACAGTGCCAGCCACTGTTGAGTGCATTCCACGTTTCTAGCAATCGCTTCTGCACCAATGAGCACACTATGTGAATATTTTGGGCATAGTTATAGTAATAACATTTTGCCTCTTCCTAGTTCTTTTTAAGCTTATCATTGTAGACTACTTGGACATGCTGTCCATTTGCTGTCCTTGTTCCTGAGCTGCTGGAGGAACAAGCTAAATGGGATCTGCTAAAGAGTCAGATACCAATGTTGGCAAAAAAACCAACCCTATATTTCAGCAGAGAGAATGGCACTAACCCATGTACCAGTACGGTTCAGGTCTCACTCCAGACAAAAGTAAACTAATAATTTTGTGCAAGATGCTGGTTTTGGATGTACAAGATCCATAAATATAAAAAAAGAGTATTCATATCTGTATGGGAAGGGGAAATCTTGCAGTGTTTTAAAGGGCCTTTATCATTGTAAAGCACATTTACTGTAGAGCTTTTACTGCCAAAACTACATACTTTAGTTTTGGGGTTTTTTTAATTGTGATGCTGAACAAAACAATACCAAAAAAACCCAAGGGTCTGTTAGCTCAAACGGAGCAAACTGATTTTTTTCTTTCTCACTGAAGCTGATGAGACCATTGTTTCATTAATCAGTGGTACCCAGCAGTCCCCCCTGCCAGTGAGACCACAAAAGATGACTGGGGTCGGTCCTTCCCGCCTGCTCAGGTTGTCAGGACACCTCAGGAACACAATTTTTCTGTCATATTACTTACAGGCCACAGTGATGGCATCTTCATTCACCAGTTTGTTGTCCTTTTTTGTAGTGGGCACAGGTGCCCTGGCGCTGGCAGCGGGGGCTGCAGGACAGTCTCTGTGAGGAGAAGCTGGGGCTGCCCCACACCAGACACAGCTGGCTCCAGCCAGCTCCAGCCGGTTCCAGCTGGTTCCAACAGACCCACTGCAGGACACAGCTGAGCTCCTCAGCCGAGATGGTGGCCTCTGGAAAATATCTGCCTTTAAAGAAAGGGCAAAACACTGCCTGGGAGCGATGAATAAGGGAAAAAAGTGTGAGAAACAGCCTTGCAGACACCAAGGGTGGAGGAGGAGGAGGGAGAGGAGGTGCTCCTGGCACCTGAGCTGAGACACCCCTGCAGCCCGGGAGGGACAGTCAGAGCTCACCCTTTCATTTACTCCCCCCCTTCCTACAGTTCTTTGAAATGCTGAGTGGATATTTTACACACCGCACCTTGTACACACACATCTAATTGCACAATTAGAAAACAAGAAAGCAAGAGCTCAAAAAGCCTTGAGTGTCAGCTGTGGGTGAAAGCTCTGGGCTAGGGAGAGTGACCCTGTGGAAGGACACCAGCTGCAGAGCACAGCTACACGGCTGCCACTGCCAGTGTGCCTGCACAGCCCAGCCATAGGCCCTGGGGGCCAAAAGAGTTTAAAAATACAATTCCTTTCACTGTGTTTTACCGTGGACATTTTAAACTGCATTAAGAGGCATATACAAATGTTTTGAATCATTACGCTATCAGACTTTCGATTTGCCGGGCCACTGAGGGGAAACCTGAAAGCATTCAATAATGCCTCGATATTTAAGTGCATAATGGTAATGTAGACGAAACGAATGTTTGTTTTATCAATACAATATAAAGTGTGACCATAAGTCGTGCAAAGCAAATCATAAATCACAAAGCTCGAGCTATCTCATCAGCTCAGCAGCATGCTATGTAAGATTCATTAATGTATTTGGTCTAATATCTGATACACTGCAAAAATAACGTAAAATCCTTCACTGTTCAATGTTGAAGAATCTGAAATGGGGAGTGATAGCAAAGCGTGGTTTTTCACACCAAGACTGCCAAATGCTACAGAAATTAACATCCTGCACAAGCCTGTTTGGGGGGCTGTAACTCAGCATGCAATTTGGAGATGGGGTTTAGGCTTGTTTTACCTTCTTCAGTCTCAGCAGCTTGATCATTTACTACTTGTATTAGTTATTTTACAGTTAGGTCTGTAGGGTAAGTTTGGAAGACAATGATTTTAGAAAAGACGAGTCTGAAGAAACACATGAATGAAGTTAGAAGAAAATACCATAACTATGAATACTGAACACACACTACATCACAAGCTTTCAGCCTAGAAGCACGTCATTTAATTTTTTAGCCAACATCATTGGTAAAAACAGAAAAATGGACTGTATTCAGTTAAGATGACACTTTCTGTCCAAGGCAATGACAGATGTCAAATAAATGCTTAGTGGGAATGAGACTGACATCCACCGAAGACACATATGGCTCCCATACAGTGAAAGGGCTACTGACTTGTAAATGTTTAACAGTTTTAAAAAATCCTCCTCCTGCAAACCGCTCTGTTTCCATTAAAATTAAAGAATGCTCTAACCAGACAGCCTCTCACAGCACTGCAGTTAGTCCTAGAACTTAAAGGACAGCTCCTAAAGTTAAAGAACAACAGTGATTGGTATAAAGGATGTGTAAAGGTAAATGAGGGGCAAAGGATTTTTGTCTCTTGATTCTTCATGCACTTAAAAGTGCAGATTTACTAGAGTGTCTTTGCTTACAAGGGCAGATTGATTGCAGCAACTATTTAACCAAGAAAATTGGGGTCATGAGGTATTTGCAGAAAGATTTAAATGCTTCCAAGTTCTTTTTTGAAACCTTTTTTTTTAAACTATTGTATTTCCACTGTTCACTCTAGGAACTGCCAAAATTTCTTTTGAACCTATGCAACGTTCCCAATCAAAACTTTCGTGTCAGGTGAAATCTTAAAACTGAAGAAAATATTTTATTTATTTATTTTCCCCAAGAAGATCTGAAATAAACCAGAAAGCATTAATAAAATTGATTTCACCTTGTAACTGAAAACGTTCCCCCCCAGAATAAGTCTATTACCTATACAGTTGTAGACATAAGGCTTAAGAACTGCAAGATGGGTAATTAATGGGGACAAGAGAGGAGCAAAGATATCTAACGTGTCAGCCATGGTGTAAAAGCATTGTGTCTTCAAGGCAACAGTTTTGATACAGCTCTATGGGTGATTTGCCTTTGTGGAAGTTGTTGAGAGTATAGGAATACAAATGATAGGTTGCAGAATTTAAACTTTAGTAAATAATAACAAAAACCTTCAGATATTTATCACAGCTATTTGATCTGTGAACCACCCAATCTTGCTGTTATTTCCTATTAATTTCATATTCTACTTCTTGAATACTACTTCTTGAGCCCTCTCCACAAAAATTAATGGTACTAGAAATTCCTATGTCAGTAGGAGTTCAAGTATCTTGGAAAGGAAACATAGAGATAGGATAATTAGCTATGAAAATATACTTTAAATATTGTCTCTCTACAGTAACCCTTATGACTCCAAATAATCCAATAATCTCTTCTCTATTTATTTTAATGGAATTTGTTGTGCCTTCCACAATCAGGAGTGAATAAACATGCTCCATTCTTCCTGCACTGTTTATTCTGCATTAAATATCTTATTCATGCAGCATGTGTTATCTGAAAGTGTACCCTGCTGTACAGCATTAACTTCATTATTGTAGAAAATTAGCTGTCTCTAGAATGGAATATATTTTGTGTTGTGTTTCCTGTCTTAATTCCTGCTGTTACACATGTTTTCTGCCTAAAATACATACAGGTGAAACTGTGGGACTGGTGAGGAAAGAGAAGGTAATTCTTCCCAACTTTGATTCTAAAAAAAGATTTTGCTTACAGCAAATAAATATCTATAATGCAACCATCCACTTTTATGTGTGTCATTTGATCCAACAGGAGATAATGTGTGTCTACAATACAGAATTGTATATCAGCAATACTACATAGTATTTAGATGGTAACCAAGAATAATGCCTACACATACTGTGCAGGAATAATGAGGGAGTTCAGTCAATCCCAGCCGAAACTGTAGCAGAAACAACCATCATTGTTGTCCAAAACACGAGCAGGTTTTAAGGAATTTTTTAGATGGATGAGGCTTGGTCTTATTACAAAAAGAAAAGGGCTTTAAAAGATGGAAACAAAGGACTGACTTACTTAAACAAAGATTGCATAAAACTATTTGCATATGTACATAACTAAATTTTCCCAGCACGGGAATAAGCATAATCTCTTTGGTCCTGCTGAATACCTGTCCATCACTGGAGAAACTAGGAAGGCAAAGAGCTGAGAAGAAATAGGAGATATACTTTGAAAAATTTTCCCATGTACTAAGAGGAAATTATTAACCACTGAGTATTTTATTAACAAACAAAACCCTTTAAACTGTCCTAACACTTTTGTGTG
This sequence comes from Aviceda cuculoides, assembly GCA_035590195.1. Classification (NCBI taxonomy): domain Eukaryota; kingdom Metazoa; phylum Chordata; class Aves; order Accipitriformes; family Accipitridae; genus Aviceda; species Aviceda cuculoides. The sequence continues at coordinate 2,990,283 of JAVJGG010000048.1, forward strand.
GATGTTGATGTATCTTCGCTATAGGGCTTATACTCATTTTACTTCTTCATATAAAACATTATTAAGGCTAAAATGTATTCGTGATGGAATTTGTCTTTCTCTTAGGAAACAGTGGGATGAAGTAGACAACAGTAGATGTTACTGTGTTTCAGAGGGATGGTTCCTTCATAAAGCAGAAGTGTGAGCAGTGAGCAGTGGAGTAGAGTTAATTCTCTATGTCTTAAAAGGTTGGCTAAGAAAAATCAAAAAACTGCACAGATGCCTGACTATGCCTCTGCTAAACCACAAGAATTTGACAGTAGAAAGTATACATCTGAGAAAAAAACATTTAAAGTTTTATGGAAGGTAAGCTACCGCGAGACTTTCACAATTCTTTTGGGACTCTGCTTTGAAAACAAAACTCATAATGTCAGTACTGAAAAGCAGTTTTAAAACTTATTTGAAAACACTGTAAGTGAAAAAGCTCTTTGTTTTGTTTTCATATGTAACAGTGGGATTTTTCAAGTATCTGTTTATGACTTTTACAGTCAACATTGTCTGAGCATGGCTGAAAACAGAAGTAAACACAAAATAATCAATGCACAATATTCTTTGCTTTATTCCCTTCTTTTATTTCTACCTATCTCTTTGGGAAAACTGGTCATATTTCACACTCTAGAGGATAAGATAAATAGAGATTTGTTCTATATAGAAAGCTAAGCATCCTCTGAGAATACAATTTCTTCCTGCCTAGCCCTGCAACATTTTTATGCTTTCATATCATTAAAAAAATCTATTTGAAATTTCTGATATAATACTAGAAAAGCACAAGCCACTTTAGAATATACAAAGTGAGTTATCAGAGCCAAGTTTTCTTACCATGGCCGTATTCTCAGTCACTGGTATTACATGAGAGTTATAACAAACTACAATTTTACTAGATATAGGATATTCTATTTCAGAGATCATACCTACTATGGTCTTCTGGAAGTAAAGCTTAGCCTTGTTACAGCATGATTAACTGAGGTAAAAAAAAACACCAGAAAACAGAGTTAAGTTTTTGAATAGCACTTTGCAATTAGTATTTTGTGATGTTTGTGTGTCAGACTACAGAACTTAAATATACTTTTAACATAACCCTGTTTGTTATGAAATGCCATAGGTGTTCTCTCCCACTTAATTTATGCAAGCAAAGCTCCATACTCTGAGTCTGCCTAGCTGGACATCACAAATGAAGTATTATCATCTCACAGTTTCAGTTCCATCCCATATAGAGATTTTTAGTTCAGGCTGCCATTTTTCCACACTCCCAGTAGCCACCAAGTATTTTTCTGAACCTGTTTAAACACAGAAGAGGTAGGTACACAATTGCAAGAGGTGTCTGTACCCTCACACAAACAAAAATAATGAGTGTGCTGTGAGAAGATTTTGATATAGTGATCATTTATCTTCCATAAGACTTTGTTTCCCTTTAGGAGATGAAGGATAAATGCCCCCTGTCTACAGATGCTCATCTTTTGTGGCATTTATTTATCAGAACATAGAGTTTGCCTTCCCAGCAGCAGGAGAGGCAGTCCTTTTGCTGGAAATCTCTGCCAAAGGCTTAACGTATGTTGAGTGTTGCCAGACCTTGAGATCTCTTCTGGAATGTGATCCAAGTTTGGTTAGATCTGGAGCCAGCTTTGCAACAGCCTCTTAGAAAATCCACCACCCCACCCCCCCCAACTGCCTGTCACATTCACTCATATCTGAGATAGATAGACCAAAAAGCCAGGGGCACCAGAAGAATTCATCAGAGCTCCCACACCTTCACATCTGAGCATCCCCACACTTCTTCAGTAAATGAAGGACAGAAAGACACGAGCAGTTATAGGCAGCTTCCCTCCCTCCTTTGCCTCTCCTTTTAGGGATTAGATAGGTGTTGAGTTCTTCCTTTAACATCCAGCCTGCCTCCAAAGTAGGAGCTTCTGGACAGGTTTATCCCAGCCTAGAATAAGAGGCAGGATCCCACAGGGCTGCCTCATTCCTCTAGAGCCTTCTAGAGCATATTCCAAAAAACAATAAATTAGACTGCGGTGTGATCTGAGATCTCACATATCAGGTCAGGGCCAGCTAACCGGAAGGTTGACAGGCAAAATGTAAATTGAGGAAACTACATTTATTGAGGCAACTAGGAGACAATCCTAAAATACACATAGGGCACAGCTTGCCAGAGACATTAAAAAAAAAAGACAGAAACAATGAGGAGGGGGACATTCACTGCAAGACTCCCTCTTGTTGTGCTCTAATGTATGTTCTTGGCTTTATCAGCCCAAAATGTGGTCCTCCTTTGGAGAACTGAGTCCCTTCCAGCAGCCACCAGTGCCCTGCAAGATGTCCCAGGCTGACAGAGGGCACACCTGGAAAACAAGGCTTTTCATTTTCAACATGTCAGAACAAATACAGCAACCCCAGTAGGCAACAGGGCAATCCCAGATATAAAATACAGCTCTGTGCTCAGACACATCATGTTTGAGAGACAGAAGTCACTGAAAAGACAAGAGTACAGTATAGCCTTTTTTTTTTTTAAATATCTGGGCCAGCCTCAGAGCTTCTAGGATCTGTTTTATGGTTTTGAGCCTTCAGATGGCTGAAGCATACACTGTTGAGTGATTCATTGTTGTACTATTCACTGCACATCAAGGGAAGCTGTTGCATAAATGCTTGTGTAACTCATTCTAGAGGACAAATGAAGTCCCAAAACATCTATTGTAGGAGGCAGATACACAACCATAAAATGTTCCAAAAAAGCTATGAAAGAAGTGTAGAGTTAGAACTCTGCAAATATGTGTAGGTCTAATTACATGAAATATTTTCAACTAAATAAGTAACTTTTACTTTTCCATTTAAGATTTTTTTTCTTTAAAAAAGTTCTTAGTTCTAGAGACTAAAAAAAAATTCATTTTCTTCATAGGAGTATTTAACTGAACATGAAAATGTGAGACTTAACAAACACAGTGATCAACCTGGAATCCTATTAGTAAATATCTTGCTTATTTGCAAAACACCTTGTTAACGCCAAGGGACTAAGCAGGATTTCATAGGTGTTAAAAATAGGTGTGAAAAATAAAATTAAGTTACTAAATAAACATTGAGAGAGGCCTCATACATTAAATACAAGGAAGTACTGGTTTTGTTTCTGCATCTTGTTTGAGAGGGAAGGAGTTGTTTTTATTCTATTCTCAGTCTCCACAGACTTTTCTTTTGACACAGTGTCCTTGTAGACCTGAGTAGGTACCCCAATAATGGTGCTAAGTTATCTGTTTGAAATGGCTTTTCACTCCATCTTGCCCTTTTCCTGTCACTTTTCTATTGGTTACACAGAACTTCCCGCAAAAACAGCTTATAGTGTTTTCTTGCTTTTGATTTACACAAAGACAATCTACAGTTTCCTTTGGACTGTTGAAGGGAGGCAAGCCAGCATACACACCAGTGTCAGCCCTAAAACAGTCTGAATGCAGATTAAAAACTGTCAATCTGACAGGAGACACAATAGCACTTTACGATTTCTCTGGTGGCAAAACTAGCTCAAGATCTATGCAGTTTGCTGCACTTCCAGTTTTGCTGATTCAGCTGTCCGCAAAGTAGACTCTAATCAGATCAATGAGCCCAGTAAAAAGCAAGACTAGGAAAAGTCTGTAGCTGTGTAGTTTAAAGTACGTGAAGTGTTCAGAAAAAACTTGGATGCAAAGTGAGGACCTCAGCTTGAAAATGCAGTTCTTAAGGCATTATGTAATGGTCTCTAGTCCTGAAATTCATTGATTAGTCAAGGACAATGTGTCAGATGTGTCGGATATGTCATTTCATAAAAGAAATTCAGGCAGACAGCAGAGACAATAGAAACTTACTAAAGCACTATCCACATAGAATGAAATAGTACAAGATAGAAAAGGCCATCTGACAAAAAATTAAACAAGATAAATAAACAATATTTTACATTATTTGAATTAGGGTAAGCTACACTATTAAAAACAGAAAACATAGCTGTTTAATATTAGTAGAGGAAAAATTGATAGAAAAAGAAAATCTGCTAGTGGAGAGGTAGAAGATCAGTGGAACAACTGTGCCGGGGGCTCTACATCTGAGAGCTTCATAGTAAATTAACTAAATTAATCTTCATGACACCTTTATAAAGTAACATTCTCATTTCACAGATGGACAACCAAATCACAGAGGAAATATGTGGTGGAGACAACTACCAAACCTGTATCTCACAGTCCTTCCAAGCTAAATTGGAAAATATGTTTTGAATGTATTTAAAAAGTAAATAATAAGAAGGGGGGGGGGGGCAGGGGGGCAGGAAAAGAGGAAAGAGACACAATACAGAGTGTTACTGACCAGAGGTGTGATTTTCACTGACCTTCCATGATATTTCAAACTTAACTCACTAACATTTTGAATAGTACCTACCGTATCCTTACCTACTCTAAAGAGGGAGTTTAGTGCAAATCTATAGTAAGTATCTAGAAGTGGTCCCTTTCATTGAGAAAGCAGGCTATGCAGATTGATTCATTTGTGTTAAAGTCAGACCTAACTTCTCTCTGTTCTCTTCACAACTACTCCAAAACCCAGAAAGGGACTTGTACAATAGACCAGTTTCATAACAGCTTCTTTAAACTTTTGAGCAGTGGGAGTATGCTCACTACTATGAGCAAGTAGTGCAGTAACAGAAGCAGATCTGTAAGGTGAAACAGTTGGTGCTGAGTACGCACTACCTACTCTATACGTATTTCAGGGATTTTTACATCACACTAGGTCTAAACAACTAAACAATTATCAATAGCTGAAACACATTATAATCACTCCTGAAACATACCTTCTAGTTCAGCTCCATTCGAAAGCAATCCAGCTGGTTGCTTTGAGATCACTCCACACTGCAAACAATAACATAGTAAAGGGGCCAGTCTTTCTCTTTGCCTCAGAAGCACACTTGTCCTATAAAAGCCCCAAGCAGACCTCCTTTCTGTCTACAAATTCATCACTGTATCATACACGAAACCTTGAGTTCCTGATCTTCTTGTACAATTTGATGACTGGCTGAACAACACAAGCATGCGACTGACAGCAGGGAACTTGGGAGTTCTGATCTCTGAGGTATCATTTACCCTCACCGTCTGTGGGATGGATTCAGATGAAGACATGTTTACCTACAGCATACATGATTATGCAGATTGGCTTGAATACACCATCAGACTTGAGCTTGCTTTGCATGCAAATTATCCCTTAGGGAAAGAAGAGACTTGCCTGCAAGGGAAAAAAAACCAAACCACACTTGCCTGGAATCGGGATGCTGCAGGAACAAAAAATCCCAATCTCAGAACAGACACCTCTGTGGCCTTCCTCAGCTATGAAACATATTCAGTCTATTCCAACCACAGCCACAAATCATTATTACCTGGGTCGAGGGGCTGCAGCAAAGACTGCTTTGGTCCACAGTTTGAAGGTAAAATTGGCTAAGTATTCACTAAAGCTTCCAGGAATGCAGTGAGTTACCTTAGCAATTTCATTCTCTGTGATGCAGACAATATCACACGCAATGCCTCTAAGGAGAAATCACAGCTGTCATTTCAAAGTTAACATCTTAGACTATTAAATCTCTAATTCGGTTTATTGTTTTAAAGACTTACCTTCTAGTCATTTAGTCAGGCCTTGCAGAGCACTGGGAGTCATTCCAAATTAGAAATGAAATTAGAATCTAAGTCTGTAAGAGAAATCTCAGTGCATTTCCCGATCAGCAGACTTACTCTGTTCCAGTTCTGCTCCCATAGTCCAAAAGATCCAGGAAGGGAAAGGATCTGAGAATACTCTGTGATACTTACTGTATCTCTGTATTCGAAAACGGCTGACTTCCAATAAGTTGTAGATTCAACAATAAATGCTCTTGACCAAAAATAGTTTGGTGTTCAATTACCAAGCATGTTTTCCTATATTGAGGATTCAGTTTTGCTGAATGCCCTGAACAAGAAGATGAATAGAAAAGTGACACAGTTTCCTGGTGACTGATACAAACTTATTCAGGATAGTCAAAAACTGACTGCGAGGAGTTGCAGAGGCTCTCATTGTACTGAGTGGCCAGGAGATAAAAAGGCAGGTGGAATTCAGTGTTAAGTGCAAAGTATTGCACATGAGAAAAGTATTTCTAAATAGATAAAGATGATGGGTTCTAAATTAGTACTATGACTCAGGAATAGAAATTTTGGAGTAAACTGAAAACTGCATCTCCCTGTTCAGCAGTGGTCAAGAACATTTAAGAAACATATTAGAAAAGGAAACAAAAAACTTCTTTATGCCACTAAGAAAACAAGTGTACCCACTTCTTGAATATCAGTCACAATTGCTCTAAGGAAAAGCACATCAAGGATAGTAGAAATAGAGTGGAAGTTTGGTGAGGAATTATGTGAATAGGACCGTTTTCATACAAAATGAGATGACAACTCTCCAGCTTTGAAAAAAGTTGATTAAGGATTATATGAAATATTTCTGTAAAATTTCTGCTGTCCCAGAAAATGCTTCCAGCCCCTGATAGGTGGACAATGCTGAATTCTTAAAATTCTTCAAAGCTTGTTAAGCATGACTGGATAGCATGATTATGAGGCACAATTATTATAGGAAAGCCATTTCACTAAACTGACATTAAGAGATGTTGCAACGTAATATAGGCTGATATAAAATAGGACAGGGTGAACAGACTTGCAAGTTCTTGCCAGTGCATATTTACACACACAAGTATATAAACTGTCTCAGACCTCTTTAGGTCCTTCCAAATTCTGTTTCCTGTAACTCAGTTGTCTTGATTGGCATCTCCTGTTATACCATCAGCTGCATGGAGGCTAGTTTTTTCATCCTAACACCTACCACTGTCCTTATCACTGCCAAGTTCATTAAGTTCTGCCTGCTGGGGTTCCATATTTTAGCAAAGAAACAAGCACATTCACAAAGGTTAGTATGGATTCAAATGTTAAATAATGTACAGTTTTAAAGGATGTTAAAGAAAGTTCTTTCAAAGAACAACTGGACATTAAATTTTCTAAAAATGAGATGACTGAAATCCTAATGTTAAAATAAAAGTAACAAATTTTTGTATGATTCGGGAGATGTTTACAATATTGGTGTATATTTTATACATGCAGACACTCACTATAATTATCTTCAACTACTTTGATTAGCACGGCCTTTATTTCTTCCTAACAAAGAGTATTTATATTTAAGTTTTCAAACTATTCAGAATACAGAAACGGGCTTTTGTCACAACGTAAAGAATCACAGGCACAAGAGGCAACTGGATGTTATTGAATGTTGTCAGAGTAACATATCTTGTTTCTGGGGCTCTACATGAGTAGAAGAAATCAATTTCAGCCATGCTGCTGAAAGGACTGGGGCAACATATTGAGCAACTCAGTTTTTCCCACAGACAGTAGCCATTTCAGAGGCAGACATCATAAAGAATATGTTAATAAAACACTACTTTTTATTTTGTATTACATTGAAGAACATTAAATCTGAAGACCAAAAGCATAAGCTTCAGAGTTTATGGTGGAACATGAACTAGTTGGAATAGTTCTTGGCCAAACACTAACTGACAATTACTAGATATAATACAGAATAAGGCAAGGCATTTCATTGTCTGGTAACCTTCAGATGTAAATGGAAAAGAAAGTCTCACTGAAGAACATTCAAAAGCATAAGATTTGTTTCAGGACAGGATTGACAATTTGACGTGGAACATGTACAAAGAGAAAGCACCATAGTGAAAGTTTGTTTCTAGCCTGTTGCATGAGGGATGGTTCGACATATTGACCAAGGCTAGCCGTGACAGCTCCTCTGGGAGCAGCAGGCTGCGATAGGAGGAGGCATAGCTGCACATCAGCCACTGTTTCCCACAGAGGACAAGGTTCCGTCAGTCAGCATGCAGCTTTGTATCCGAAATCTCACTGAAAATTGGAAAATTAGAGTTTGAAGCTCAAACCTGAGTTCACTGCTGGTTTTGAGGTTGTAGTTGTCTTGCTGTGACATACCATATCAAGGGGTGAATGAGGAACTCGGGCATCCTGGGCACTCTGCTGGCATGCTGAATTATATTTGCACTTTGCAAATATGAAATAATACTTATGTTCCCAGAATGCCTCAAACATTGGACAACAAATTATTACTTTATGTTTATTATTATTGTGTTTCTTTTCCCTTCCATACAAAATCCATACCCAAGCAATTCTTTTCAAGGATTATGTTCTTAATGCCAGAAACAAGGCTGTTACACAGTATCTGGAAAACTCTTGTATTGATAGAATAATCTACAAAACGCTTGTGAGCAGAACTAAGTTAACAGATAAAGGGTAAGTACTCTTATGACAGGCATGGAGCAGAATGTAAGTTAACGTGCTTTGCAGAATTGGAACCTGGTGACAAAATGCAATTTGAATAAGGCTTTTGTTTGAGTTTCTGATTTTAAGAGACAGCAAGCTCACCATGGCTGGGTCAAAATGTGGCAGTGAAAAGGTTATTAGAAAATTTATTATTTCTAGTATTCACAGGACATAGTAATTTAAACATAAAAAACTTTGGTGCCTGTGTGGGGTTTTTTTAAAGAGCCAGATTATTACATATGGAACATGCAGACACCATGTAATATTTCTGTTTCTTTATAACATATAAACTGTTTGATGGCTTTTTCCATAAAAGTAGTTCACTTTTTTAATGACTCTGTTAAAAATAATTTTTTTGAAAAAGCAGTGGTGTAATGAGGATTGCCTGTATAGTTCACAATAGAACAGAATCAGAAGCCCGAGGTTCAGTGGTACAAAAAATGACAGAACTGTGATTCAATGTGATGTTAAAGACATAAAGAAATCAAATCTAATGCTGAGAAATTAACCATAAAATATTAACAAATTCAGGGTTAAAGTTGTCATGACAGGTAACTCTGCATTTAAAAACAAATTGGATTTAACTGTCTTTAGTTTGAAAGTAATCCAGCAGAACAGAATCTTAACAGGTTGCATACAATTTTTATAATAATTTATATAGCATTGCCTTCCCTGGTGTATTTGAGATAGGATTTCAGACAGCTAATTGTCTTAGGCAATTGGACAAGCTGAATGATATACTGAGTGTATCTGAACCAAGTACAGAGCTGGGCATGACCTATATCCTGAAGTATGTTGACATCTTATGCATGGCAAAACAAAGCACGGTGCTGCACCCAATTCTGGCCTGTGGGAAAGTGAGACCACTAAAAACACACATGATGAGCATGCACTAATCCACCCTGGGAGTCTGTGCTGATATTCCAGTTACAAAGATGGTTCCAGAGCCTCTATAAATGCAATATGTCTTGAATACAGTTGGACAAGTTTAAATTTGCAAGTGACAGCTAGCAAGGTAGTAGGGAAACTGTCTATTAAAACTCATTTCTGAAAGGAAGACATACAATCTACCCACACCTGCAAGGTCTTACTCAATTCAGTAACTGACAGTTCAGGATATATGATGCCCCTGACAAATTTCATCCTTTGCATAAAGACAAAAATGCTACAAGGGGTAGTGTCGTCTCCTGGAAGGCCCCTTTTTGCACTCAGGACATTTAAGATCATAGAGGTAGCACAGCTGCTTTTAGGCAATAGTTCAGTCACCCAGCAGACCAGGGGAGAGAAGAGCAACAGCAAAAGCAAGAAAACTCAGGGGATGAAGAGAAAGCAGGAAAAAAAATGATGCAAACGCAGTCACTCACCACCTCCCACAAGTAGACCAATGCTCACCCAGTCTCAAAGCAATGGCTACCTCCCCCAAAGCCTCCTCCCCTGAGGATGATGTTATACGGCATGGAATAGCCCTTCGGTCAGTTGGGGTCAGCTGTCCCAGCTGTGTCCCTTCCCGACTTCTTTCCCACCCCCAGCCTACTCTCTAGAGGAGCAGAGTGGGAAAAAGAGAAGGCCTTGATGCTGTGTAATGCTGAGCAATAGCCAAAACACTGGTGTGTTATCAACACTGCTTTGATCACAAATCTAAACCAGGGCACCATATGTGCTGCTATGAAGAAAATGAACTCCATCCCAGTCAGAACCAGAACAAGTACCTTTCTAGCTGTTAACCTCACTCACTTCTGGAAATCCATTCTCCTCTATCTGAGAAAGTTAACTATTGCTTTTATGGGTCAATGCCTTGATCTCACATTTCTTGCCACAAGCATTGATATATATCACAAATGTGGACACTTCAGGTTTTGATACTGATGAGGGCACTTGCTCTCCACATTTTTTCTGGCAAGTTTAAAGTAGAAAGGTTTTATTTTTATTATAAGAAAGTGATGAAAGTTTGCAAGTGCTTTGTTTCAAAGCACACTCACAAGTATAATGGGAAAACCACTAGTATCTCACTCGTCACTTGTCCCAACCCTCTCCCCGAGTGGGCATAATGGGTTTTCAAAATGAAGATGTATTGTACTGTACAATTGTTACAAGATCAGCATATATTAAAGCTGTGCCAGCAACATGCTATTGGAAGTTACTACTGCTCCTTCACAGCAGCGATTTATAAGCCAGCATTTCCGGGAAATGTTCTCTGTGGATATCACTGAAATGTTTTTTGGATAACTCTTGATTTGTTGCTGTTTTCTTAATTTGGATTGATTGTCGTCCTTTTGGGTTCATACACATTTATATAGTGTGAGAGCAATTGTACCACATCTTGGCTGTTCCAATAAAGTTACCACACTTTTTTGCAACATGAATAGTGCAATATTTCATAGGGCTCATCTAAAAAGGGTATTGCTCAGGAATACCTATTACTTTCAAAGTTCACAGTCTACCTGTTTCCAGCTGATGTTGCAATGATAAGATGAGGCCTTGGCTCTGACGCAGGGAGGTATGTTTGATAAAACTGCTGTCCTCCTAGAGGCCATTTTAAGCAGATCATACTTTGGTAGACACTTACAGGTAAACTAAAGTTAGCCTGTTAATGTCTTACAGAGAGTTCTGGCTGTAAATGTCGTAATCAATACAGATTCCCTTTACTAAATCCCCAAAAGGGGGATGAGTCTATCCCACAGATAAAGGTCACTGCTCTAATCAAATAGTGAAGGAGAAGATACGTTTCTCCTGCAGTCAGTTGCACGGTCTCACAAAATGTCCTCCATTTTATGACTAGCTTTCCCTCACTCCTGTCTATTTTTTTCTTCTCTATATGGTTCTGCATAGCTCTTATCAGCATGCCTGACATCTAACTTTAATTGCAGGATAGCTACCTCATCTTCAAATAAATGAGAGGGAGTGCTAAGCAAGGTAGAAAACATGAAAGAATGATAATAATATGGAGAAAATGTTGTCATGTAAGGTGTGAATTCAGAATTGCACTGTCAACACTGTAAAAGTTAATGCTTCTACATGATGAATTATGCTTAATTATACAAACATGATCCAAAACATTTGAAAACAAATAACTTTTATACCATGGAAACAGAGTGAATAAGACTATTTAGTAAACCTGAATAATAACCCACGCATCCCTGCAAAAAGTAGAGTTGATCTTTTTGCTTCCCAATAACACAACATTTTGGATTAATATGAAATGTTGCTAGAGTATAAAAAAGTTATATACCCTAAGTCTTACAACATAAGCCAAATGGAATAATTTTAATTGTCTTATGGAACTTCAGTAATCAGATGTGTAATTTAAGCAGGATTAACAATCTGTTTCATATAGAAACCATTAAGGTCTTGATCTTGCAAAGATTTATATCTGCAAATTCAAGTAGAGATTTAACTGTACTTGACTCCCAGACCCCTTCTTCAGCTCTGTCTTTCCTGACCAAATGAAAAAGCTCATGTGATGGCTGTTCAGACACCTGCAATGATCACTTTCTTAGCTTTAACTATTTCAGTTCTCCCTTTGCTTCTCTCCACTGACACATTCCTTTTCTGCTGCTTCAGCTGTTGGTGATTTTACTCTAGATAGATTTACAGCCTGTTCCTTCTTCATCTCTCATTCAGTACCAAAAGTAGATACATGACCATGGAGCTGATTTTCAGAGCTTTCACCTTCATGTTAGGGGAACACCCTATAACCATTCACTAATTGCCTTTCAGGTCTCTCCCTAAAGGTATTCCTCCCAAAAGCTGTCTCTCCCCACAATGCTGCCAAAACTTTGTAAAGGGGCAGACAACATGCGTGTTGCTACCACTGCTGTTTGGAGTGATTAGTAGTACCTCATAGCTGGCTTATTGTGAGCTCCCTCTTTCCACCTTCCCATTTTTCTAAACATCAGGTGACTCTTCTCTTAGTCTCTTAGAGTGAGCAGCAGCGTGGTGCTTAGTTGCTGGCTGGGGTTAAACCATGACAAAGCTCATAAATGTTTCAGTCCAGGATTATATTTTTGTTCCATATTGCACAATATATACATGAAGAACATCTTCCTCCCCTATATGTGGCCTGGGCTTCTTCATTCACTGATAGTGTGAATGAAGTCTAAGCTTGCCCTGTATATTCTGAAGGACTAGCAAACTCGTGTGCTGATTTCCTTGTGTAACAAGGGCAGAAGGCACATGGGGGTTTTGAGTGACAGATTAAATTAGCATCAAAGGGAAGAAAGCTGGGAAAGGAGCTGACAGAACTGCATGGACTTATGTTCCTTCTTGAAGCATTGGGTGTCAAGAGAGAAATCAAGATGGTATTCATGACCAGATGCAGGGCATACTTGATACTCCTAGATTTCTCCCAGAAGATGCCAAAACAAGAGGTGAGAAACAATTTCCTGGGAAACAAAGACAGATCCAAAGGCTGACATGCCTTGGCAGAATATGAGCACTCTAAGTTTTAACATGCAGAGAAACTTGGTGCTTTAAAAAATATCCATCAGTGTTTGTGTCATTCAGAAATGAAGGTCGTGATCTGCCTGAAAGAGCATTGGTTAAGTTATTACCTGAGGAGAAACTGAGTCTAAATATCTGTAGAGCAACAGGTGATAACCCAATTTATCTACAATCATAGGCCTATGAGCCTGACATTCCATATGGGCGAACAGCTCACACTTCAACAGGGTGCCCAATGCTTGTCCTAGCTTGAGGAAACATTATGTGGATTTCCCTTGCTCTGGAGTACACTACACTACCATTCAACTTCATGGGATGACTACACCAACTAACTAGATATACTGCCTGCAACTGTCTTATCACCAATGCCCTACTAAACTGCAGCCAACTCAGTGGAGAACCTTCTTCTGTGTTAACTTCAGAGTGTAAAGAAACTCGTAGGAAGTTATTCCCATGCCTTAGTGCTTATCTATCCTTGAAAGTTATTGGCATTTAAAGCAAGGCTTGAGACTAAAGTATGTTTATTCCAGCCAATGTTGTCAAGCCCCTATAAGTTATAGGCTCAAAAATTTAGCCTATTTAGCATACAGAACAGGAGGAACAGAAAATCAGAAAGAACACCCAAGCTGGCCTTGCCTGTAAAACTGTCTCAGTTGTTGCATATGTGGACATAACGATCACAATTCAAGTCACAGCATTTTAACAAGATACAAGATATGCATCTTGTGGACAACAAAAACACCTAAAATATTTTCCATTTCAGAGCAAACAAATGATGCTCAGGTATCGTTTTATTTTTCCTGTTACTGCAAATGCAGGAGAAAAATATCTTTTATAAGTTCAAGAAAACTGCTTGAGTACAGGCTATTCCTTTTGTAATGTGAATCACATGTAGGATAACCAGCTATAGGTATAATGCCTACGACAGAAACTGCTTTCTGGAGAAAGGTGTGCCCTTTTAAAGTTTACTGGCATTAGAAGGTTTGCTCTGTGTGTTGCATTGTTTTTTCTCTTGGTTTTGTTTTTTTAAAAACTTCTGGTAATTGCTTTAAAAGAACAAAGCTCTTTGTTTAAGGTAGCTCAGGGAGATCATAATTGCTATAAGGTACAAGACTGTTTCCAAGTATTTCTGAATTGCTTCTCTTCTGCATTAAATATTTAATGTCTAATGTTTGGCCAAACTGCAGAAATTCCCTCTGGAACATGGGTGATGACTTCAGGAAGAGAATGAAGACCTGTCAATTCAATTTTCAATATGACTCTCTTTAGAAAACCACAGCTATTAAAGAGTGGGGTTTTTTAACAAAAAATAATAATAATAATTCCAGGAGTACATGAACATGTCCTCAGTGAAAAATATCAAGCAGTTAATTCCATGCCTTTGAATATTATAGATTCACAGACCATGAATCTAAGAAAGTGATAATTGTGCTTTCCTCCACAAAGATCATGGTTTTTTTCAAAAGGATTGTTGTTAATATAACCTAGCTGGTCATATCTTCCCCTCCCCCTCATGCACCCAGCTCCTCCTGGATTTTATCAAACAGATTTCTTACTCTTATCTCCAGCTAGAGCCAAGAGTGATGTTATCTGGTGGTATCCGGCAGCAAGGCTGTAACCCAACAGCCCAGGAGGGAAATGTGTCAAGGCTTCTATTGACTAGTAAAATCCTGTTGCATCAGCTAAATAGCACCTGCCGCTTCCTCAGATATTCTCCCTCCAGATGTCCTGTTTTCACCTAAGAGATCAACGTGTCCCAGGAGAGCTGACTACTACTTTTTCATTGTATTAAAACCTGTGGCACGCTGGGAATAAACCATTTCAAAGCCTAATGAAAACAAGCATGTGCTTCCTCCTAGTCAACAGTACACTCTGATGTGGATGCAGCTGATCACAGAACACGTGCTAAACACTACGAAAGTATTGTACAAAATTGTACAATGTACATTGTACAAAATACAAAAAACATTACATCATTTTGAAACTCTGAAAATCACTACTATTTCTCGGGCTATTTTGGCTTCTGCCATGACGTACAGACACCATTGTGCTACCCACCCATGACTGCTAACTGATCTTCGCTAGACAGCTAAATATACTAGGGACTGATGACAGCATTCAAAGAGCTATCGCACCACCTTACTGCAACTGCTCAGGAAAGCCTCAGACAGGGCATATAGCCCAGTATATTGAACTGACTTCTAAAAGGCTAGGAGAGAAAGAGATTAAAAGGAAAGTCAGCAGAAGAAGAACAGAGCTTATGCCAGTTAGGATTGTATTAAAATTTCAATATTTAATAGCAATATGAATTCAGATATGTTGCATTTTACCTGGCTTTCGAGTTAAATACATTTATAATGTCATACATATTACTTTTTATAGCATTAAGTTTATATAAAGAAATGGGGGAGGTTTAGTGCTGCTGGTTTAGTGTTACTTGAAAACATTTAACTAATAAATATCTTGCCTTTTTGTGATCATTATTGTGTGTCCTCTAATATCTTATTGACATAGCCTTCGTATTTAGTTTTTGTGTCCCTTTTCCACATCACTTTTCCTAATACAGCAGCTGCTCACAATAAAGAAGGTTGGTTGGTTGATGTCTGAAGGTTCAGTTGTTTCTGAACTAGCTAAAAGGCAGTTTTCAACCTTTCTTCTCCCTCCCCCTTCTTTTGCATATTCCATCCAAGTTACCCAAGAGCAAGCGACATATTCAATGTGCTATTAAGAAAAATGACCACAGGTGAGGATTAGCACACTGGAAATGCGTCACTTACTTCAGGGGAGAAAGGTTCTTCCTGGAGAACCCACTCTCTGGGGGTATTCCCAGACCCCAGGCTTATGGGGGCTCAGTACAATCAAGAAAAGAGCAAGCTGAGGATCCTAAATTAGAACCCAAGTTCAGTTCTCAAACTGAATTCTGGGGATGCAATAAATTTTAGCCTTTTCTGAAATTTGATTTCCTCACACTGAAGCATGCTATATACAACTGCCAAGCCACAGGCTAGACCCAAAACAAATATTTTAAAAATGGTGAATGAAAGAAGTAGTTTCTAAATTTATATTTTAAAGTCCCCAATGTTGGCACATTCCTTACTTCTACTGGCAATGAATTTTAAAAGCAAGTGACTGTTCCATAAACTAAGTAACAGCTAATAGTCCAGTGCCTACTGATCTCTAATAGATATGCATGCAGGTGTCAGTATGTGCACGCATGAAAAAAAACCAAAGGATGAGGAACAAACCAGTGAGTCTTCCGTATCTGCTGAGATGATCTACTGATGTACAACCAAACCCTTGGGACCTGCATAAGTAGTCAAATATTATCATGATTTTGGAATCCATGTCACACAGTCAGGAGCAGGATTTGAGGTAGGTTAGTGTTTAGCAACACATTAAAGGAACCGCTCTGACATCCAGAGTGAGCTGACACATTGCGTCCAATGCACTTCCTTAATACTTGGTTTAAATAGCAGCTAAGGGTCCTAAATGTTTCTGAGAACAAAGTATCTCAGATAGGTCACACAAAAATTGTGTCACACGAAACTATTGAACACTTCTGGAAACTTGGCCTGGCTGCTGGAAACCAACGTTCTTAATAGTATGCAAGCTAAAATAAATACTGAGAAAGTAAAATGTAAAATTATTATAAAACAAGCCCACCTACAAGTTCAAGCACAAAGTAAAAACTTCTTTAAACAACCTAATTAAAATATAGTAAAAACTATTTTTAAATAAAATCTTAAAATCAGAGGATTGAGGGGGAAAGTAGAAGCCAAACCACAATCTTGCTAGAAGACACCCTAGTATTTAATGCCACACACTTTTTCCATCCTCGAACATAAGAAATTTGGACTGCACTTCTCCAATTTTGGTACCTAGGTATTGAACATGATTGTTTTACCACATTGCTTAAGCTCCCTGCCAACAAGCCACATAGCATGAGAATGCTTGAATGAAATTCAAAACAATTAGGTACAAAGCATATTATATATGACACAAATGTCATGTTAACTTCTTAAAGCAAAAAATAATCTTCATTATTTACATATGCCTTTCATTAGCAGCCAAGAACCTAACTCTGGAAGCTAAACCTAATTTCTTTATGTAGTGTTATCACCTACATAAAGGTTTTCCAGGAGGAATGGGACAATAGACTCCCTTTTGAACTGAGACATTAGAGAACTAGATCTACATAAATCATTTTTTTGTCTAATCTTGAATGGTGGAGCACTTAGTTGTGCCTTTATAATCACAACACCAAGACTGCTACAAATGAGGATTACTCATCTGTCTGATCCAAATCTTATCCAGAGAGGAGCCTAGGAGGTAAAGTCTTTGTTTTTAATAAAATAATAGAACCTGTTACTGACAAAAAAATGTGCAATAACTTTGAAGTTCCTCTTGGCTTTTTTTTTTAAATATGAACAGAAATGATCACTGTTAGCACATAGGACATTATTGGAAAGCAAATCCTTTGTCCAATTTACAAAGTTTTTTAACTATGAACTGAAACTATTAATAAACTTATCCTTCCTGCTCTTTAGACTTCTACCACAACTGCTATTCAGATTTATTCATGACTTCCTTTTATTAGAGACATGCCAAATCTGCTATATTGTCCACCTGGAAAAATGCCCACTGTTCACAGCCACTGAAGTAGTCAGATATTAATCTTAATTACTTGCATTGCAGCCATCCAAACTGTTTCCAATCTTATGAAAGTTTTAGAACAAAGTATTATTTTTAATTTAATTTCTTTTAAAACACTTTCTTATGAAACTGATTTCTCAAACTTGAAGGTTTTGTCTCATTTGTACAAATGACTTATTTTCAGATCTCATTTTGCATAAAAACTTGTTGTTCCAAAACAGTGTGGTGTCTCAGAACACAGAATGCCTCTTAGGAGAATCAGAGATACTTTTCCTATGTAAGCATTGTTTTTAATTAGATACTGCTGGGTAGCAGCACAAGTAAAACGAAACACACAAAAAAAAATCAAGCAAAAATGAGCAATGATACTTCACAGCATTAAAAAATGAATCAAAAATATTAGTGAGTAGTATGCACAGAAAAGATAGGTCAAACTATTATCAATTCAGGTTCCAAATGTTCATATGCAGACATCTAAACTACTCTAATATAATGTATAAGTAGGTTCTGCATTTATCTACACAAAGTGTCAAAAGGGAGTGAAGACAAAAGAAGAAAACCCGAGCATCCCTACTGAAAATTAGACAAGCTTTGTGTAAATACGCTTAGTAGTATAGTCTTTCTTGTCAATGACAATATTTTTCAGATTCCTAACCAAATGAATGTTCAGGGTGAAGCCTGAAGAGCTGATGGCATGGATGGGATGAGTTAGAACCAACCTTTTAGGATTCCCACTTTAATAATGGCAAAGACACACCCTCAGGGTTTATTAAAGCAAAAGGAATAGTACTATACACAAACTACCACCATTGTGATTTCCCTTCTGTGGAGGTACCGTTCAGTCCCAAAACATAGTTAATAGTAACTAGCAAAATGAAGTTTACATGCAGTAATGCTCTATTGAGGGATTAGAGCATTACCAAGCAGAATCTGTGGGAAAACCCCACACATGCAGATGTACCATCATGCAGTTGTATGCAGTCCCAAATAATTGGCTGGCAGGTCAAAATGGGCCTTCAAGAGTCAGGGTTCTTGGGGTGGACAGGTAGACAGAAGGAGACCCAGGGTCCTAGCAGCAGGCAGAGACAGTAGGCAGCCCACCCCACCAAGCAGCTCTAAACAGTCTAAGCAGAATCATTTCCCACACCTCCCACCCACATTTGATGTCTCGTACCTTCATAAAATGTTTGAGCTTCTAGGCACTTCCATCCCCTCATCTCTGTGCTGCCTGGTGCTTAAGGGTGTTGCTTTCCCAGGCTGTATCAGGTGCCTTGTCCTATTGCTCAGCTATGTTTGCTTGCTTCACTGCTGCTTTGCTTCTTTGTTAATTACTAGCTCTTAAGGCTATTCTTCAGTGTCCAGTACTTGACTACCAGTGAGTTGCTTATACTCTTGAGACCCGTTTCCATCCTCAGGTCATATTTTCAAGACCTTTACTACTATCCCACATTTAAACATCACATCATGATGAGAGACACTTAGTATCAAGCTCTGGCTCACAGAGCAAGTCCCTATAAGGAGTTGATAATGAGTGCAACAGGCCAGGACGGAGGATTTTCGCAATTAATATTAAGCTTGTAGTCTGTTACTAGCAGTGACAATACTGTTTTTACTGGACAACTGGGCAACATGTGTAGTCTCTTGAAACCCAGCTCAGTGTCACTCATGAGCTTTTCAGTTTTGGTTCAGGGTTCACATTTGAATTGCGCTGTGCTTTCCCTACTGGCAATGTAGAGAAAATGCTTCTAACCTCTTAGCATCCTAGGACATGCTTCGCTTCTTTGCAGGCTTTTATATGGGGAAACTTTTAAAAACTTAGCTGATCTTTCCAGTTCTGCAATAAAGCATCATACCCATTTTGACCTCACTGTTGCTACTTGAAAGCTTCCACAGTGCTCAAAATCTTGGCTTTGTAGCCTTTAAATTAATGCTGAGAACAGTCTCCTGGTGCCTGAACTGCAGGCTGAGTGGTTTCCAGGAACCCCACCAGTATGTTGCGGTTGCCCCGATTCTGCCTTTTGTCCCACTGTAGCCCATCCTGTATGTGTCTTAGAAGAGTTTTCATTGCTCTGATGAGTCTTGGCTTCTTTATTGGAAAAAGCAAGGGTCCATAAAATTGAATATAAACTTTGGAATTAAAGGAAGGCTTTTTTGTTCACCACACACATAGGTTTTTTTATTTCAAAGTAGCAAAGAAAAATCCTATAATTCATTGTAATTCACAAGCTTTAAGCAAGCTTTAATTTTGGAAGTTTTAATTTCAGGATGAGGGAGGACCTACCCGGGAAGAGAAAAGTCTGGTTACTTCCTTCACTTCAGCAAGAGATGCGAAAGTTCACAAAAGATCCATCCATGACAGCACTAGCTCTATTGTGACTTTTTCCTCAGAAGTTTGAGTGTATTCTTACACAACTCCAATACATAAATATTAAGCAGGAATTTCATAACTGAATATAAATGTCCATTTTGAAATTCATTTGCATTGAAGATTTCTCCCACTTAGGATCTGAGTCAAGTATCATAGACCATTACATAAAAGGGTATACAATAGTTCAAGCCTATGGGAAATGGTCTCTCTGTACTGTTGGAGAAAGCAAATAGTTTGCTTTGAGTTCCAGGGTGGATATGTGTGGTGGGGGAGGAGGTATTAGATTATTGCTGGAATCATTTCTAGGTCATAGTGAAATAAAATGAGCTTCAGCAGCAGCCAGCAACAGTAACCAGGAATCTACAGTATGTTGTATGGGGATTTGCTTATATTTGACATTTATCCAGAATATAGAAATTCTCCCTGCCAGGTTCTCAAGCCTGGGCCAATAATCCCTTATACATTCACAAGAAAAACAAAGGCTTCTCCCCATGTGTAGCCAAAATACTTTGGCACTGTGCTGCATCAGATGAAGTTTTTTGATAGCAACACCAGGATACTTCAGTCTGACAAGGTCATCTTTAAGTTCTCTCACCTGTAGAAGGGAGTCAGGGGAGACTTTCAAAAGCTGTTTTGAAAATTATTAAATATTTTTCCAGATGGAAAGCTAGACAGAGACGGGAAAGCAGTAAGAGATCAAGCCACTTTTATGTCTATGTTGCATTACTATCAAAGGTTTGAACTAAGGAGCAGAGATTGGATAAGATATAGAAGAACATGGATATTGTTGTTTTACATTTATACCCATTACTTTTAAACAGGCCCCAGCAAACTAAAGCTAATTCAAAAAGGGACTGGGAATTAGAAACTATTCACCAAATTGTCATTAAAAAAACCCACAGTATATTCCCATTACCTCCATTGCCCCCCAAAATGGCATCAAAGAGCAAGAAGTCATCACAGTACAATATTAGCTCTTAGAACAAATGGGTCATAAATGAAAAAATTTAGTTTGTGCTCTACTCCAGATAAAAATGTCATCCATGTAGTCTGAACAAAAGTATTTCACAGTTTGGGAGAGAAGAGGTAGAGCTTAGTATGCTGCTGATGCCGAGGTATTACAGAGGACGGCATATTGACAGACAGCACCTAACTGACTGAAGAAAACAATGTTAAAGCCAGTTTGATTTCACCCTCCCTCCACCAGCATATTCCCACAAGTCAAATATATGTTGACAGGAGCAAAACTTCCAGCTGCATCATCCTGTCACCTCTGGCTACCCATTCATTATTGAATTACACCAACATTCACAAAGTGTCTCAGACCAGACAACACAGTTGAAAAGAAAAGAAAAGAAAAGAAAAGAAAAGAAAAAGAAGCAGCAATGTATTTCACCACAGAGTATCATACAAATACAACCACTGGTGGTGTTAGCATGAGAGCTGAGGAAAAAGAAATTCTGACACATCACACATGGTTCTGGGTCCTGTACTCACACCTAGGGAGAAGATTTTGAAGCTCTTATTTGGACTGCCCTAATTCTAGCTAGTGAAAATGAGGGAAGTGTTGCAGCAGTTTGGGATACCTCTTTCTTTGCATGAGCACACTGTAGAGCATTTTCTTTTCTGTTCCATAATACCACTTTGACTTCTTTCAATCTCTGTGTTTCACAAACATGGCCCCTAAGGGCCCATGAAAAAGTTCAAAGGTGGTCACAGACTGCTGTGGGGTGAGAACAGACTGTATTAATTGTCTGCAATGGGGAAATTGAGTTGCTACCAGCAATTAAAGGAGGCTAATAGTTCTTCGGCTGATGTAAACACTTGTAGCCAGTAATTACAGCTATTGCATATTCCCCAGACCTGAAGAAATTGAATTGCTGCCATTTTGTCTGAGAAGTGGTAACTGACAGCTTAATTGACTTTTTAAAATGGAGAATGGGAATTTAAGCTGCATGCTAACAGTAAAGTTACTAATTGTAAATCAACATTTTTTTTAATTGCGAAGAAGTTTTAAAAAAGAAATATGTGCAGTGTGGATTTAAGTCCAGGGATTTCCTAGTCAAGAGACCGGCAGCAAGACTCAAGGAAAAGAACTTATCTTCAAACATTTGAGAGACACTGCTCTGCCATATAACCTACCACACAAAAAAAAGGAGAATGATCAGGGCAGGGAAGAAGTGAGTGAAAAATAAAAATTTTGGAAAATATCAAGCAGATGTAGGTGAGATACATCAAAGGAATGGAGGAAGAAGGAAAAAATTATTACCTTTCATTTCTATTTCCTTCCCTCCTCAATTCTCTTTGCTAGCTATGCATAAATATTTGTGAATATATCTAAAAATCCAACAAACAAATACCGATTATTTTACGCTTCCCAATTACCTAGGCAATTCAGTAATACCTCCTTACACAAACCCTTGTCAGTCCAGCTTCACAAGCAGCTTTCCTCTGTGTGGCACTGGTTGCTGTTCTTGTGCCATGAGTTTCAGCTTAGTCCTCACTTTCTCTGCTCCTTGTTTCTTTGCTATTTTTGGCTGAGCCGATGGGATGAGAGGAGGCATTAGCAGAGGAGCATGAGGATGCTGGGCACACCCAGCTCTAGGGGTTTCTTGAATCCCCAGAAAGAAGGTAAGGTAAGCTGAAAAACAGGTGAGAAAGGTTTTGCTCCTCAAGCCCTTTAAGAGGGGCTCTGTTCTTGTTCTTGTGCAGAAGGGACATGTCGACACTCCACAAAGGGGATGCAGAAAGAAAACAGCTAAAGAGAACTTAGGGAGGCATTCATTGGTCCTAGTTTCTGCTTTCCAAACATGCCCATCTACATGTTTGCCTTCCATAAAAGCCCAAAAGCTTTTCTCCGGATAGCCAGTCCCACTCCCACAGGCAGGAATACTCAGTGCTGAGAAGGTGAAGGAAACAAGAAGTATAAGAGCAAGCAGGATTTTGCATTGCTATTCACAGAAAAGGACATTCCTATCTTTGCCTCTCACCTGTTCTTGTGTTCATGCAGGATTTGTCCTTAGACTTCCTCTAACCCATTCAATGCGATTATACAGAAAAATAGAGTGGGAGCTGATGGACACCTGCCTTAATCATAGAATCATAGAATGGTTTGGGCTGGAAGGGACCGTTAAAGATCATCTAGTTCCAACTTCCCCACCATGGGCACGGACACCTTCCACTAGACCAGCTTGCTCAGAGCCCCATCCAGCCTGGCCTTGAACACTTCCAGGGAGGGGGCATCCACAGCCTCTCCGGGCAACCTGTTCACCACCCTCATCACGAAAAACTTCTTCCTTATGCCCAATCTAAATCTACCCTCTTTTGGTTTAAAATTGTTGCCCCTTGTTCTGTCACTACAGGCTCTGGTAAACAGTCTTTGTCTTTATTATAAGGCCCCACTATATATTGAAAGGCTGCAATAAGGTCTCCCTGGAGCCTTCTCTTCTCCAGGCTCAACAACCCCAACTCTCTCAGCATGTCCTCATAGAAGAGGTGTTCCAGCCACCCGATCATCTTTGTGGCCCTCCTCTGGACCCGCTCAAGCAGGTCCATGTCCTTCTTATGCTGGGGGCCCCAGAGCTGAACACAGTGGGGGTCTCACCAGAGCAGAGCAGAGGGGCAGAATCACCTCCCTAGACCTGCTGGCCACACTTCTTTTGATGCAGCCCAGGATACAGTTGGCTTTCTGGGCCGCAAGCACGCATTGCTGGGTCATGTCCAGCTTTCCATCCACCAGTACCCCCAAGTCCTTCTCTACAGGGCTGCTCTCAACCCACTTATCACCCAGCCTGCATTTGTGCTTGGGATTGCCCTGACCCCTGTGCAGGACCTTGCACTTGGCCTTGTTCAACTTCATGAGGTTCACATAGGCCCATTTCTCAAGCCTGTCAAGGTCCCGCTGGATGGCGTCCTGTCCCTCAAGTGAATCAACTGCACCACTCAGCTTGGTGTCATCTGCAAACTTGTTGAGGATGCACTCAATCCCACTACGTCATTGATGAAGATATTCAACAGTACTGGTCCCAATACAGACCCCTGAGGGACGCCACTCATCACCAATCTCCATCCAGACATTGAGCCATTGACCATGCATCAGACACATCTCTCTCCAATGTCCTGACATTTCAGCCTGGCAAGAAGTGTGTTTGCATGCACTGAACACAAGCACTCACAGAAACATGGTAACAGCACGTTTATTTCTGCTGTGACTTTGCTTTCTTAACATACCAGAGCAACTGACAGCATTAGGGACTAATGAAAAACACGTATCTCTTGTCTTGTGCCTCTGGCTGAAAGTTCCTTCAACTATCAATTAAATGCCCATCTGATTCCTTCTTCTTGAAATGGACCAGTCCTCCATTCATTTTCTGCAATTAAAATAAGAACTTCCATGCTAGGTAATGTTTGCAGCAGCGCATGTCTTAGCCTTGACTAACTCTATAGATATCAGCAGATTTACTCCAGTTTTGCGATATGTATCAATCAAAACTCTTCTAAATTGTGTTCACCATCCTGGCTATTATTTCCTCCTTTATGCCACAACTGTAGCTCAGTCAGCACTGCTTTGTGGTTCTAATGGGAGTATCGGTTATTTTTGAGTGAAAAGTATGTTAAATGCAGCAGACATATTTAGCTCTAACAGAGTTGCTCTATCCATAGATCAGAAACAGTTGGGGAAAAAAAGTCACTATCGTTATCTCTATTATCGAAGTAGGGAAGCTAATACATCTGGTATTAGCTTTTCCAGCATCCCAGAGCTGGCACCAAGGCCAACTGGATCTCCTGAGTCACAGTGTAGTGCTTTGATTGTTCAACCTTTGGTCTCCCCGGGAGGGTTCCCCAGTCTCTCCAGAGGACTTCCCAGACAGAAATATTAGCACCGCACAAGTGATCTGCAAACCAGTGAGCATACAGTCTGACCATATCATGCTTGTGACAAAAATGCTTGTAATATTTACTAGCTTGGGCACAGTGCATGTGGCAGACTTCCAGTCATTTCATAGATATTGCTACTGCTTTTGCAAATACGTGCAAGACATCCACTACTCCTAAGTAGGTGCCAAAGTTCTCTTTCTCCACTCAGACAAAATTTCTGAGAGGTTAAAAAAAAAAAATTAAAAAAAAAAAAAAAATACAGGTATTCTGACATACGGTAGCCTTAAATTCATGGGATGTGTTTCACTTTAGTTTTACTTCTTCCTTTTGTCAGAAGAGTATGGCTTTGACCAAACCCTGTAATTATGCTTCCCAGGTATACTCTGTCTCCAGAAATGTGTGAATTAGATTTATAAACTTGTGTTAAAAATATGTGTAGTCTCCTTCATGTCTCCACAATAAGTATGGTTGAGAACACCATGGAAAAATGTACTTCCCTGAATAACCAAGTATTAGATGATAGCATATTCAACAAACTCAGACCTAGATATAATGCAAAATTCCTTCCAAAAGGAGTAAATGCTGGACCATAGTGTGCTGCTACACAGAAGTTCTCAGAGCAGGTTTGGCCCAGATATGATGCAAAAAGTAGATTAGATAACACATCCAGATCCTACCTTAATTAGTCTATTGCTATCAGTATTTTATAAACCTTCTATTATTTGGAGGAATAGGTTTCCAGGAGCACCAAAGAGGAAAGATTATCCATATTATTTATGACATTTAGGTTCCTACCCCAGCTGAGATGTAAAACAATTCCAGCTTTGGGTAAAAGGTTATTTATAAGGGCAGTTTGTTTAAACATATCAATTTTTGAAGGTGTTCAGATGAAGATTTATTGTTGCTTATTTCATGGCGTGAACAATTCATTCTTTTCAAGACAGGCGTATAGTCATTTCAGAGAGGAAATGTCTCCAAAACCACATTTATTTACTGGGGGACGAGCATTCACCAAGCAACATCAGATAAGTAACTCGCAGTAGGGAATAAGAGGAGTTTTAAAAAAAAGATTTTGCCCTTTACTGGTCACAACAAAACAAAACTCGTTTCTGCAGAAATAAAAAACCTACTTCACATTCATTAGTGCCAAAACTCAAAAAGACATTCAGGCTGCAGGAGTGAGCAAATGCTGTACCAAGAACAACAGGAAACAAACAACTGCATCCTGCCCCACTCAGTGACTGGAGCTCTCCTGCGCAGGGACCGGTTAAGAGGCCCAGTAGCGTACCCTGCCTTTGGAGAAATGGAGCCGACTGGTTTGGGGACACAGCCAGATACACATAACTGCTTGTCATATTTGGCTGCAAGCTCTGAAGCGCTGCACAATGCTCCATTCTTAATCTTGCAAGTGGAGCACTATGCAGCCCTCTTTTGCATCACTCCCTGAGGCACCCAGCTGTGACTGTTCATGCTAGTTAGACGTGACTATAGATGCTGTAAGGTATTCTTTCTACCAGCTTTTACAGAAATTCTTCAGACTGTGCTGTGGAATGGGTTAGTCTCTGATTTATAGTGAAAATGAAATGAGAAGAAAGATTTGTGGACTAAAAGAAATGAAGCAAGGAATTGTGGGGTACTTGTGACAGAAGATGGCAGACTGCAGATTCATATTTCACTGAAGTCAAAGGATCCAGAAAATACATGCCTTAAGAAAGGAAAGAAACTACCCTCTGATGTAAAAGGCACCCCGTCGGCAATAATAAGCACATTAGTTTCACATTCATATTGTAAGGGTTGAGATAACGTTAGACACCAGGGATCTATTTTCCGCTGTGCCAGACTCCTATTCACTCAGCAGAGCTGGGGCTAGCCCCTGGTGTGCACATTCACATGCAGCACCAAGGACACCAAAGAACTTCTGACTTCTATTCAGTGCCACCTTTTGCCATCTGGATTGTAGACCACTCTCTAACAATACAGTATTTAGATTAAAACTGGATGTAGACGTTGATTTTCTTACATTTTGGAGAAGACAGGGAAGAAAGGAAATGCTCAGATGTAAATCTCCAACTGGTGCCCTCAGTCTCATTTTCATATCTTCTTTCTTTTGTCTTCCCAAACACATAAAATAATTGGAAACCCACCCATCAGCAACAAGTTCATGGCAAGCTACAAAACCAGTATACTTCTCTAAAGCAAAGCAATCTTTCACCTCACAAATTCAGTTACCATTCCTCAGTGAAACAGCCAGAATGATCAGCAATGCCAATGAAGTGTAACAACAGACATGCCATAGAAATCCTTTATGCATTTGACAGCCAATACACTGCATATATTAAAAGTAGGTGATTTTATCAGTGCTAAATCCAAGCATTAAGATACAAACTTGATATTAGCTGTAACAAATTAAGGTATTTCTGTGGAGGCAGTCAGGACATCACAATGACTATACAATAGTTACTGAAGAGTAGTCAGCTAAAGAGTAATACTTTTCAGTCACACACTAACTGAACGCCTCCAAAAGTGTTGCAATAGACTTTGTACCTGTAGCATGACTGAAACTCAGGAGAGAAGTGGAGAAACTCTAGTCCTATAAACCTTTAATCACTAGAATAGCCCCATACTTTTTTATGGCAATGTTCACACAAGTAATATTAGAGCTCATTAATATTTGCAAGGTAAAAATTAAAAATTTGCAAGGTAAAGATTAAAAGCACTTCTGCTCTGGTGGCAGTTAACTAGTATGAAATGGGATGAAGTCAACCAGAAACAAGTATTTTTACACAATACTTAAATCTTGATACTTAAGAATAACAAAACCAAGTACCTTGACTGACAGGGCTGAAGATAGGCCCTCCCCAGACACATGAACACAAAGCAAAAGTACTCCTTTTAGTCATGTTTAGAAGAGCATTGAAAAAAATGAAATCTTTTTTAAAAGGACATAAAGTATTTTTGACGTTATAGAAATCTAGAGCATTTATTAATGAACACACATACATACATACACTCACTCACTTCAATCCAAACCACCTATCTTCAGTTGTTGGCCACCGCTTCTGAACAAAAAAAAATCCATCTTCCTCTAAGAATACATCTTCAGTCATGTTTACACCTTCACTCCCATTATATTTTTATTAGTAATTTTTATTTCAGTAGCTCTATGAACAAACCAGGAACAGAGACTCATTGTCGTGCACACTGCACAGATGTAGGCCAACATAAAGTACTGCCCTGATGAGCTTGTATACAGAATAAGAAATTAGCCATGCATGTCAATAGGACAAATGCCCTTATGCACCAATGTAGAGACAGTCACAAGAAGAGGGACATATTTTACAAAGCAGTGAGGAGGGAACATGTCAAGTTAATATCTCAGAGCATATGTAAGCTGATGTAGTTTCAAAATAGCTGTAATATTTTCCATTGTATTTGTCAAAAAAATGTTCTTACAATTCTACCTAGGGCTTGAATACAAATAAGTGGATCAGCTTTCACACACTGCCAGATAACTTCAGGATCAGTTCAGCTCTTACCCTAAAAGCAGCAAAGGCTGTTCCAATATCAATAATATTTTCCTGTTTTAATAATCATTATATTTGCTCATACATGCTTTGATTTTTACCTTTCATGAATCTGGTAGAATAAGCTCTACATTTATAAGAAAATGAATAGCTGAGGGAAAAGGTTATTTCCTTTGGCTCAGGCCTCACTCTTGCTGGGCTGGGCAGAACTATTCTTGACCCAGTTTTATAGGTTTCACAGTTGGCTGACCCATTCATTGTCAACTGATACGGATGTTAGCTCAAAATTGTTGTAGCAACCAAGAAAGCACACAAAGATCTGAAGGAACTCCAGCATTTAACATTTAATTTGAGATCTCCCATTCAGCGTGAGCTAGGCAAGTGCAGCAGAGAACATTAGCTAGCACTGAGTAGGTAACAAGCTACTTTGTAAAAAGACCACTAGCTCAGCTGGCTAAACCAGGGTTCATAGCATGCTGTAAATTACTGTCTAATTAATAAACTGTCTAAAGAACATGTGTCCGATCCAGAGATTGTGTATTCTCTCCTCAAAACGGAAGGACACAGAACAGATGGGACAATCTTGAAGTGCATGCATATGGAGACAAGGTTTGTCTCCTTCCAGCAACAAATGACAGAGTTTGTGCAGATTTGGAAAGATTGACAGTGTCCAAGAACAGCCATGGCAACCTTGATACCTCCCGAGAATCCACAGTTGCAATGTGCTGTTAATCACTTGTCCTTCCCCTCCTTGTGTTTTAACTAAGTAACAAGAGGAGCCAATGATGTCACACTTTGTAAAGTGCATCAAGTCCAGGTTCAAGGGGAAGCACTGCTGCAAATCATTTGAGGTTTAAAGGGAAACATGTAGTAACGTGGTAAGTAAAGTTCACCAATACAGTATAATCTCCACTCCCACCCCCCAAAACAGCTTGGAATTACCATGTTAGTTTTAACCTGAAAATCAGGGTAACAGTAAGAAAATGGAAACTTCAGCTTATTTAAGTATGTTTGCCAAGTAGAAAAATGCTCAGAAAAAGAGATTTAAGGAATAATAGCTTGCACTGGGAAAAGTCTTTGTTACTGTGTCAACAGTTTATAGGTGTTACTCTTGTAATTCTTGTAACAAGCTTCATAATCATATAGTACTACCTGAGGTACTTTTATTAGCTTTTATTCATTCTTTAATTGATTAAATGTCTTTTTTTGTCCTTTTTTCCTGCTTTACATGTTCTGGAATATCATTTTGCTCTTTCATCAAAGCTGTTTAGATAGGAGCAAAAAGGTCAATTTGCAGTTTGTCTATTTTTGGCAATCTGCTTGGCATTCTGTGGACAAATTAGTTTTCCTGTAACTAAGGTATGTGTGACACTATATACAGATTGGTACTTTTATAGATTTGGAGGAAAGCTCATATGTAAAAATCCTCATGAAAAGGACTTTTACTGAAAAGTTGTATATTTACCTTTACCAAGGTATTCCTGCTATTCCCTACAGTTAGAATGAGAAATTCCAAACCTGCCATAGGAAGTTTAACTGCAATGAGTCCTAAAGAGTCAGATTTTAAATAGCATTCACAGCGCTCACTGTTTGTTTTTGCAAAGTCTCTTAGGCCACTCTATACGACCAGCCAATTTCTTTATTTGTCCTACAGGATTGCCGACTGGCATCAGGGACTAGTAAGGGTGCTAGTGTGTCATATGTCGCTCCAACACAGAGCAAATACATGGTTCCTATCCCAGTTTTACTATGGAATAAGAATAATAAAGATTAGTATGACAAGCAGTGTCTGATGTATATAGGTCATCTGACCACTGATACCAATAAGAATATGAATTTAAATCCATAACAAGAAAATTCTGCTTTCATATAGAGCTTCTGAGTCAGCATTTGCCATGAAACCAACAGTTTTCAGTAAACAGTTTTCATTATGTGGCTGATAAATCGGATCCATTCACTCAACATCTGTTCAGCCAGATACTCTGGAAAGGATATAATTTTTTACCTGAGGGGATCATTGTTTATTGGCAATGGTGTGCTTGGCTAGTACACAATATATGAA
The DNA here is from genome assembly GCA_035590195.1 of Aviceda cuculoides. Lineage (NCBI taxonomy): Eukaryota > Metazoa > Chordata > Aves > Accipitriformes > Accipitridae > Aviceda > Aviceda cuculoides. The sequence goes on from JAVJGG010000048.1 coordinate 3,020,589, forward strand.
AATAAATATTGTGCTTATATTGAGAAGACTGGAATCAAAACAGACAAATCTGCAAACATAGTATTCATTGGGAAGTGCAGAGATTATTTGTTTAAATTTTTTCATTCTTGCAGAAATTGAAGTTGCATTTCATCATGGCTGACGGATACTACACTGTAATGGATGATACAATTTTAGCTGAATGTACTCTAAACTCTGAATGTGGTAGAGAATCATTTTATTCCCTAACTTGAAATCATGTTCTGACAATATTTAAGCTATGTTTAAATTTAAACCATTTTCTAGATTATAAAGCTTTTCATAGTGTACTTTAAGATTAATCACATTCCAGTACTCCAAACAACTGTTTAAGTGGACACCTACTCTTTAAGTCCCTGCATGGTGACATATTTTAAATCATACATTCTGCTGTCCTATATTCCTGATATGTCTACTTTTAATAAGGACCTTAAAAGTCCTATAAAATCAATGTTTAAATAATATTTTTCTCAAATAAAGTTGGGGTTTTGTTAGATTTCCTCTGGCAGTACAGACTGCTGTCTCAGACTTTTCACGATTCTGGAACAAGAGATTTTTCTTAAGTATTAAAGAGTTCAAGAGGGAATTGAGATTTACTATGGAACATTTTAAAATGGCATTCATAAAATGATGTTAAAAAAAGAAAAGTGGGAAAATCTATATGCTTTAATGTCTCCAACATTCACCATGGTTTGTCATCAACTGACTACTTCTCCTCCTAACTGATCAACATTATTTAATAATTTTGTGAAGTAATTCAAAATAGAATTAGAAGATATTGACCCAAGGTAAGATTACAAATATTGCAATAACCTTTTAGTTAAAACTTTTGAAATCTCATCTCAGGATACAAACAGAACTCCTGATATAAATAAAGGAGTAAATACCTTTTATAATGCCACAATTCTTAGTTTTGCAGATTTGTCTTGAGGTGTCATCTGAGCAGCAGACATTTGTGTTTTGTGGCCAAGTCCAGGTCTTAAATTTCCTCTAGCAAAAAAGAACTGCATGTCAAACACTGCAGCAAGGTAGGATGAGTTCAGAACCAAGAACAGAAGACGAGCAGCAGGGTGCTTATTGTTCCCTTTATCTCAGCACATCCAAATGGAGTCCTGTGCGGCCCACAACTATTCCAGTACCACATACCCTCACTTCTTAAGAAGGAACACAGTCCTTATTTTAACGTAATAGCAACAGTGAAACAGTATTTTTCTGTCCCATTAGTACTCAGCAGTTACTCAACCCGTCACCTTGGGCAGAACACTCCTTACTAAACTGTAAGCAGTTTCAGGACTTACATAGCACAGTCGGTAATCACTGCGGGTGACCAGCCTCATGCACTGTCGAATAGACCAATTCTTGGTCTTCATCTTGCACCAGCAAGTGAAAAGTAAACTATTAGGGAGAGATGATTTGCAAAGATGGGCATCTTCTCAAACCAAAAGAAGGTAAGAAGTGTGACTTTGAAACGATTAATCTTTATTTAAGGTTCTTTTCCCTTCCTCACAGTTTCAACCATTTTGGGGGAAAATAAGAACTTCAGTATTCCTTTTTTCTAGGACAACAGGTTTTGGTACCTTCATTAGAGAATCATTTCAAATTGTAAGTGCTATTAAATTGATCTATGCATTTTCTGCATTCATGCTATTCGTCACATTCTGCTGCTCTTTCAGATTTGAGTAGATCAGCATCATTCAGGTCTGTATGCATCCTTGTCCCAAGCCTGTAAGAAGTACATAGAACAAGTAGAAAAAGACCACAAATAGATAATATGAATATCCAGTGCCTCCACTGGCATGAATGGTGTGTTACTGTAATTTTCTGTGCAAGATGTTTCTCCCTTCTTGAAAAGTGGCTGTTTTAGGGAGAGGTTGTGTTCTATTGTCAGAAATAAATTCTTTTGGGTTTTCAATCCTGATGAAAATAATAGAAAGAAACTGCAAGAGTAGGTGTGAACTGTGACATTAGTGAATAGCCAGAAGTACTGCAGTAACAAACAACACAGAACCAATTAGACCTTTGATGTCAATGGTAATATTATCCCATGCTGAATGTGGTTAGAGGGACAGCTTGGAATCAGAGTCAGCAAATTCTTACTGTCTCACTGTGAGATTTAGAAGTAACACAATTTTTTAGAACAATTTTAATCTGAGTATTCAATAATTCCTAATTAAAAACAACTGCAGTTCTATCCAGGTTTTGGAGGAAGAGTGCATGTGGGTTGCCAAACATATTTAAGTACACAAGTTTGAAGAAACTTAAAGTGAACAGATTGGCAATAACCATACCAAACAACAAAGTTAGGACTAGCACAAAAAGAGGAGAGAATCATGTAAGAGTTCCTCAGCTTTTCTCTTTACCAGTCAAACAGCACCAGCCCCACCACAGCTTACAGGTCAGACAGGAATAGCTTTATGTTAGAGTTATGAGGGAAAACTATGGTATTGTTTCTTTAATTCTTACCAATATAACAGGCTGCTGGATCTTGGATTTCTTTGTCTACTTTTCTCTAAAGCAACAGCTGATTCATGGATCTCCCCAGTGGCCTCCATGGAGTACCTTCTCTTTATCTGGCCTTTGTGCCTCTGTTGTATCTACTAGCCTTTTGGTAACAGCATTCTAAGCTGTTCATGTATCCATCACTCTTTGATGACGCAGGGACCAGGTGGCATAATGACAAAAGAACCTGACACAAATCTAAGACAGCCATATTTCAAAGATTCAGCACTGTTCAAAAATTAGTAGAAAATGGCTACTCTGACCATGCTTTTAAAACACAGCTAGTGTATTAAGTTAAAAAAGTGTATTCTGCCAGCTTCAACTTGTTGGAGTTTCAGAAACTCTTCTGTTTTTTTTCTGTTAAATGAATTTTTCCCCATACGGGTTGCTAGGGGGACAAATGGCTGAGTACTTAAAATAAACAAAGGCTGGCTATAGGGTGGGGGTGCATCGGACTTTTTTTTGTTTCACCTGGGTGCGAGAGACTGTCCGTC
>JAVJGG010000048.1:3023699-3037218 GCA_035590195.1 Aviceda cuculoides
TTGCACTTGGCCTTGTTGGACTTCATGAGGTTTGCACAGGCCCACCTCTCAAGCCTGTCAAGGTCCCTCTGGATGGCGTCCCTTCCCTCCAGCGTGTCGACCACACCACACTGCTTGGTGTCATTGGCAAACTTGCTGAGGGTGCACTCAATCCTGCTGTCCATGTCGTTAATGAAGATATTAATAGTATTGGTCCCTGTAACAATGAAGTGATGAAGGGATCTTGCTTCAAGGGAAAAGTCTCCAGCTCCTTCAGGACAATAAAATATGAAGTTCAAATGAACATGTCCCTTCTCTGACAAGCCTTTTCCTGCCAAAGCCCAGAGACCCTGCAGCAGGATATTAAGGAACAGAAAATTCCACTTCAGGTGACCCCTAGAGGTTTTTTTCAATAATACATATAACATCTAATAAAACTAACAAGAAAATATACCCTATATTAATTCCCACTTCAGTGAACATATTTCTTTCTTTCCTATTCCTGCCTACAAAAGCCATGTAATAGGGAATTTCTTGAAATAATAGATCAGGTTTGGTCAGACAGCACAGCACTAATACAACTGCAATATTAGCCATGGAGCTATTTTTAGTAGCCAGTTTCCTTCGCTTTAGCTTTTAATATCATGCATGTGAAATCTAAAAATCATGTTCTGCTGACTGTGCCCTTGGAACAGCTAAGCTCATTTTGTTGTCCAAAGACCCCTTTTTGGTTTCATAGGAGCTGTACTAATTAATGCTGTTAATCACTATGAAGCCCTGAGTTCAGGTACTATTAGGCATCTGATGAAACTGGAAGTTGAGAACTATCTATGCAAATATAAACTCCATGAGTTAAGTTGCACAACAGGAACATAAAAGATGATAGATAAAAATGTGTTAGAGATGTAGCTGGGTATTTTCCAATTCTTTACTACACAATATACAGTCAAGGTAGTAGTAGTGGTTCTGACATCCTGAAAGTTTACTAAATTGCATGCTATCTACTCTAGGAAGAAACCTGATTTTCATTCATGATCTAAACAGAGGTCTTTGACTACCGTGGTATGTTTTCTTAGTCTAAGAAATATACTTAGCTGGGATGACACAACATAGCCAAAGGCTCACAGCTGCCTTCCATATATCATGCAGAACTCGGCAACCATCCTGGGAATGGAGGAAATCCCATGAGTTAAAAGCATAATCAGAAAAGTACCTTTATATTAGCAGTTAATTAAGACACAAATTATTAGTGGATACGTGGGATTGGTAACCAGCCTTATGTTTTAAGCTTTCCTTCCTTTGCTACATTTTAAGTTTACTATATAAACTGTTTCCTGGCTTGTTTTGATAGTAATAAAGTGCCTTCTAAAATGTGAGATCATCAATAGACCATCATTTCCATACCACTAATGATAATACTACGTGAGCTAAAAATGCCAACATGATCTAATCAAGGTATGCAATATAATAGATCAGAAAAGGTGATAACAGTAACAAAATACGGAACATATTTCCCATCTTATTGAATACTGTAATGGTAACTCCATCTTGCTCAGCAATATTAGAGATCAAGTGCTCTGATCTATTCCACTTTGTTGTGGCAAGAAGGCAATATGGCTGGTGAACAGAGTGACTTTCAAGTCAAGTTATTTTTATCACTAGCATTTATGTTCATTTAAACAAGTTTTGGCATGATGAATCTTCATTCCTTAATGGCAGCTGTGCCTAATGGAATCACTGAGACAGTAAATTTTATGGCTTCAAAATTAGACCATGTAATTCTGGGACTGGTATGGGAATGTGCATTATTTCTTAGGTAATCTGATAACATACATAAAAATAACAAGAGAAAATTAAAAAGATTAAAAATATAGGATGACAGGAAGTCCAAACTTAACTCTTGTACAAGAAACTTCAACTCACAGTGACTTCAGCAATGCAATACTTGGAACAACAGCTGCAAAATGAGTTTCACATAGTACCCGAAATCTGGGAGTCCAAAAATTGATTAAATATCCATTGAAAGTTTCTTGTCACCAACAAAGAGTAACCTCACACAATGATGTTTAAATTTTCCTTTAAATATTTATGAAGTTCCAGTGTGAGAACAGAACATTATCTGCAGCACTTTTGTGAACAATGGTTGAAAATGGACCTGATGCGAGAAACCCAGTGGAGGCCCCTAGCCAGGCAATCGTCAATGTTCATCAGTAGTCTCCTCAGCCCTGACAGGCCCTTCACAAGGCTGTATCACCCAAGCACTCAGGGCCTCACAAAGCTTTTGTACTCCATATATTCAAACTACATACTTGTTTCTGATGTATTGTACTACCATTTTTGAATAATCAGTCTGAATTTCATGGCATGAAAGCCAATGACAGTCACTAGAAAATGGTGATGTTCCTTGCAAAGCTATGCATGATTGTTAAAATAACTACATTAAAATCATTTGCAAAAGGATATTTTGTTGCTGAAGACTTTTCCTTTGTGCATACAGAAGAATAAAAGATTTAGAAATACTCTTTCCTCTTCATTTCTAATATCAGTGTCTATTTTTTCCTATTACTGTTACACTTGTTCTTCCTTTCCTTCTCCCAGCTTCAATTCCTAGCAGTGGAATGACAGTAAGTCTCGCTATGTAAAGGACTGTGAAGAAATTCTGACCTATCTGTTTCCCCACTCCAGCTGTGATGCCATCCTGTATGTAGCCTCTTGAATTTGCAGAGGATTTGGCAGAATTAGAAACTACCATTACAATCGCAAATTGGACCAGATAAATAGGTGTATTGCCCTACGACACCACAGGCTTTCCTATGTCTCTTTCCTACAAAATTTCAGTTCCCACCCATTCAGCTCTTTCTGCAGGTGAGAATTTAGTGACAATGGGCCAGATTTCCAAATGCATCTAGGCACCTAAAAACTGCCTAAGCAGCATAGTACTGGGACACATTGGAACAAAGCAGCTGAGCTGGAGCGTAGTTGTGTATCAAAATCTGAATATCCCCCAATTCTGTTCCAAATGTCCATGACATCTTTTAGGGACATTTAAAAATGTTTTTTCACAGTCCATCCCTTGAAGGACATTGTACCACTTCTAAAAGCTACTGGCTGAGTAGCCAGTACCTACCAGGCTAAAATGTGTCACCCACTGAAATACTCTGCTTCAAACCAGTTAGATTTTGTTCCATTTAGTACCATTACACTGAAAAGATCACTACCACTCCTTCCCAACTCCTTCTCTCTAATGTTTGTTAGCCTACCTGGTAGAATATTGAAGGCTCTATATTCTTAGAAGTAACATGTGAGACTCTCATTAGTTGGCATTGGAGAATATTACATGAGCAAGAAGTCAGTGGAAAAACAAAAAGAATAAATGTGCATGTGCCCTGGTTTCAGCTGGGATAGAGTTGATTTTCTTTCTAGCAGCTGATATAGTGTTATGTTTTGGGTTCAGTATGAGAAGAGTGTTGGTAAGACGCTGATGTTTTAGTTGTTGCTAAGTAGTGTTTCTCCTAAGTCAAGGATTTTTCAGCTTCTCAAGCCCAGCCAGCGAGAAGGCTGGAGGGGCACAATAAGCTGGGAGGGGACACAGCCAGGGTAGCTGACCGAAACTGGCCAATGGGGTATTCCATACCATGTGATGTCATGCCCAGTATATAAACTGGGGGGAGTTGGCCTGGGAGGGATCATTGCTCAGGAACTAACTGGGCATCAGTCAGCAAGTGGTGAGCAATTGCATTGTACATCACTTGTTTTGTATATTCCAATCCTTCTATTATTAGTGTCATTTTATTATTGTTATTATTATCATTATTATTTTCTTCCTTTCTGTCCTGTTAAACTGTCTTTATCTCAACATAGAAATTTTCCTTTTTTTTGCCCGATTCTCTCCCCCATCCCACTGAGGGGGGTAAGTGAGTGAGTAACTGTGTGGTGCTTAGTTGCTGGCTGGGGTTAAACCACAAGAGTATAGAAACCAAGTACTAAGACAATGAGAAGAGTGAAATACAGCTAAGGCTACTGCTGCAGCTAGAACTCTCTAGGTAAGTACCGGAGAAATGCAAAATGTTCCAAAACCGATCATCTGATTAATTTGCAGAGCAAGCAGAGCTCTTCTGAACAAAACAATGAACAGAAGTGGGCCTTTTTAACATGGCACTACCATATCTGTTTACTAATGTACTGCTAAGTGAAAAAGAAAAGTCGGTTACATTAATGTGCCAAAAAGTATCAGGAATATTGCACAGTTAGAAAGAGTGAAACTTCTGAGCCATGTCGATTTTATATGTGCATCCAGCAACGAGATACTTTTGAGATGATTATAACAGATCTGTGACTGCTGAGTCACATGCAGTTTTGGAGGAACTATAGAATCTGTCATTCAAGACAGGATTTTAATGGAGATCAGAAAACCCTTGCTGAAGAAATTCACATTTGAGAAACATGACTAAAACTTGCCAGACTTCAGAACATAACTAGATCAGTCTGAAGTACCTTGAGGCAAAATAAAACAATTTCTTATGCACCTAGGACAAAAAAGCACAGATGCCCAGCAAAATGTGGGAGCAGATAAAACTGAAAGTTCTACAGAGTATTCTGTAAACAAAACCTAGAAGGAACCAGCACTGGCCAATTTTACACTCATGAAAGTATAAGCAGTGTCCTGACTTAGGACACAGCTATTAGAGTTTAAGAGTGCAAAATCTTTCTGCAAAAACCTGCAGAAAACCAACAGGTTGTTCTTAAAAGGGGGGAAAAAAACATATGCATTCTATATAATGAAAATTACAATACAGCACTTTGCACAGAGATGATCAAACACAAAGAAGGTTTTGTTATTCACAGGCACTACACAGTGACAGCTACATCCAGTGACTGGAATATTAGCTTGAACAAAAATAACCCAGAAGTTGGTCACTTAATGCATGATCTATGTGACACTTGAAGATACAATAGCAAATCTGAAGAAATATCTAGTAGAACATAGCAAGGTAAAACTCAAAGCATATGTATTGGGTTTGCATGGAAAGGTTTTGGTAGCAGGGGGCTACAGAGGTGGCTTCTGTGAGAAGCTGCTGGAAACTTCTCCTATGCCCAACAGAGCCAATGCCAGCCAGCTCCAAGATGGACCCGTCACTGGCCAAGGCCAAGCCCATCAGCGATGGTGGTAGCGCCTCTGGGAGAACAGATTTAAGAAGGGGAAAAAGAAAACTGTACAATAGCAACAGCAGCCAGAGAGAGAAGTGAGAACATGTAAGAGAAACAGCCCTGCAGACCCGCAGGTCAGTGAAGAAGGAGGGGGAGAAAATGCTCCAGGCGCCGGAGCAGAGATTCCCCTGCAGCCCGTGATGAAGACCATGGTGAGGCAGGCTGTGCCCCTGCAGCCCAGGGAGGTGGAGCAGATCTCCACCTGCAGCCTGTGGAGGACCCCACGCTGGAGCAGGTGGATGCCCAAAGGAGGCCGTGACCTCGTGGGAAGCCCACACTGGAGCAGGCTCCTCTGTGGCCCCATGGAGAGAGGAGCCCACTCTGGAGCAGGTTTTCTGGCAGGACTTGTGACCCTGCGGGGGACCCACGCTGGAGCAGTTTGTGAAGAACTGCAGCCCATGGGAAGGACCCATGTTGGAGAAGTTTGTGGAGGACTGTCTCCTATGGGAGGGACCCCACACTGGAGCAGGGGACAAGTGAGGAGTCCTCCCCCTGAGGAGGAAGGAGCAGCAGAGACAACGTCTGATGAACTGACCCCAACCCCCATTCCCCGTCCCCCTGAGCTGCTCCGGGGGAGGAGGTCGAGAAAATCAGGAGTCAAGTTAAGCCTGGGAAGGAGGGAGGGGTGGGTGGAAGGTGTTTTAAGATTTCATTTTATTTCTCATTACCCTACTCTGATTTGATTGGCAATAAATTAAATTAATTTTGCCCAAATTGAGTCTGTTTTGCCCATGACAGTAATTGCTGAGTGATCTCTCCCTGTCCTTATCTCGACCCATGAGCCTTTCATTGTATTTTTTCTCCCCTGTCCAGCTGAGGAGGGGAGTGATAGAGTGGCTTTGGTGATCACCTGGCCTTCAGCCAGGGTCAACCCACCACAGCATATAGCAAAGAAATTTTTCCTCCTCACAAATTGAATGTAAAGAAAAAAATCTCACAAAAGGTAAGGTACGTAGTTGTTTCACAAAATATCTTTTCTGCTGCTGAAAATGGCAGACATTCAGTGTGAGATTAATCTGATCAAAAGTAGGCATCTCAAAAGACAGGTAATTCTAGACACACTGTCTTGTCTTAAAGTAGATATTCTAAATGGTTACATCAATTAAGACAGTTTCTTCCATTTCATCTTGGAAATCTAAAGGACGGTCTCAGAACTAAGCATGTACAGTATAATGTTAGCAGAACTGAATCCCACATTAAAGGTCACTGAGTGTATTTTGTAGAAGGACAGATACCTACACAAGTAGAACAAAGATCAGAGCAAGATCTTGTACACAGAGTTATGCTCAAAAAAACCAGAAAATGCCAAACAGAAGAATTTATAATGTTACCTATCTATGTCAGATCTTTGGTCCAACCATGGCATAAATTCCATGTCTATATGCTGGGAAAATTATAAACAGATTCTGCATTATTTTTCTCAATAACTAGCAACAGAATCATTAGAGAATAGAATTGTTTAATATGCAGCCTCAGGTTGGTGCTAAGCTGTTGAATGGACAGTTAAACAGCTAAGAAATCAAGATCTGTGTTTGTCACTGCATTATTTTTTCTGAAATGTTTACTGTAAGTCTTAGAATGAGACTATTTGATTATATGGTCACTGGTGATGAAAACAGGAGTATCAAAAATTTTCCCCAAATCCCTTTTTATAAGAAATGATTGAACAGAACATACACTGTAAGAAAAAATCACTTTAGTTAAAGTTTTTCCATATAAACTACATCTATACCAATGCAGATTGGCATCCAAAAGTGATAATTTCTTATGTTGTTGTTCCTTGCTCCTTAAATTAAAGAAAGGCAGTTTAGTACCTAGAATGGGAGGCACAGAAACCTCTCCCACAAAAGAATAAAAAAGACACCTGTCTTTTTTCTTTCCCTAAACATCAGAAAAAAGGCAGGCCACAGATGAGCCAGTGGATTAGACAGCAGGAGAGAGAAAAGACCAAGGAGAACAGTTTAGAGACTAAACCCTGAAAGGATCCAAATGATAAAGGAGACTGACTGAGAAATATTCAATATTGCAGTTTTCAAAAAGAAAATGTAAAGCAACAGCAATTGGCCTTTTGAAAGTTGAAATCTTAAACCCACTGAACACAAGCTCAGACTAGTGCATGCACTTAAACACAGAGGACTTTCCCCTGTTGTAGAAACTCTTTTCTCTGATGCTCACTCAGTATGTTAATGTAATAAAGGTCTGTAATAGCTCTAAGCTCAGATCTAGATTTTTCACTAGTCACTACCTGAGAACACTCTGTTTATAGCAGAGGCTCAGGAAAAATTAAGCATCTCTCATGACTGTCTTTTAAACCCACTTTAACAGCAGAACACAGTCCAATCAACATTTTTTCAACCTGCAACACCTTTCGAAACTCTCCAAGAATTGCACACATTTTTACAAAAAACAAATTGAACAGGTTTGCAGCAGATTCTGTTTTATGCTCCCAGGGAAGACAGCAGCTAAGGACAAAGGGTGGTAACAAGCTAAAATGTTCCCTCCTACTAAGGCCCCTAAGTTGAAAAAGCTCCCTGTATCTCCCTATAAGCTGCAAGTTGGCCCAGACTGATAACATGCCCAAGTTAACGTAAAGCTCAAGATCTGCCCAGGGCTGCAACATCACAAATGAGTAAAAGCACTGCACAATTCCATACTCAAGGCCTGAGGGGATGAAACTGTGGCCATAACTCAGATGACAAGGGCCTTACAAGTGTATTAGATATGTCTAGGGTAGGACCGAGAGCCCTACTTCAGTCACGCTGATCTCAGACTGACAGCCAAACTACCAGTGGAAATGGTGGAGAAATACATCAAGACTGATGATGACAAGGCTGCAGCACAGAGGTATGCCCAAAGATTTTCCACAAAGAGATGGTAACTTAATTTGTGGTCACAGATGGGACTAGATTTTGTGTCAGGAAGAGAACCAAGGACAGAACTCTGCATCATCCCCTGCAAAGCGGATGATGGGGATCCACAAAACCAGCATGGGAATCATTTTGTTCACACATACATTAGTACAAAACTGGTGATTGTTTCTCCTCTACTTGTTTTCATTTATCTTTGATTCACATCTTGCAATAGCCATTTTCTGTTCAGCAAGCGAACGCTTTTCTGAGACATGCTGCTTTCTGACCTCACTCTGTGTGTACTCTGTTTCCTTCCTCTTCATCTGCCTAAATTTACTCACTGAGAACAAAGACATCATTGTACTAGACCAGTGGTCCATCTGTTCTAGAAAGTTGTTTCCAGTTGTACTTAGCACCAGATGTTTCCTAAGGAAGCATCTTCATGGTCAAAATACTGAACATCCTCAGTGAATGTTCAAATCTACTAAATGCAAGGAATACCATCAAGTATATGTGTAATATAGGTCTTTTTTCATGCTTTGTTACTCCTTAAAGGTAGGACAATAGTATTTCACAGTGAGTTGTAACACATTCTCTCATACTGCACTTGTCTGTTAAAATTTTGAAAGACTCAAGAAGATGGAGGGGTTTTTTCACTGCACACAAAAAAACTCTTAGTATTTCTTGCTGCGTAAAGCAAGATATTTGCAGTGATTTGTCTAATGCTGAGAACCTACAACAAATTGATGAGTGCTCTACGTTCTTATAAACCTCAATGGAGGCTGGAGTCTTTTGAGAACAATTCCTAAATTCATAGAATCATAGAATCAAAGAATCGTTTAGGTTGGAAAAGACCTTTAAGATTGAGTTGAACCATCACCCATGCCCACTAAACCATGTCCCAAAGTGCCTTGTCTATGCGCTTTTTTAATACCTCCAGGGATGGTGACTCAATCACTTCCCTGGGCAGCCTGTTCCAACGTCTGACAATCCTTTCAGTGAAGAAATTTTTCCTAATATCCAATCTAAACCTCCCCTGGCACAACTTGAGGCCATTTCCTCTCGTCCTATCACTTGTTGCCTGGGAGAAGAGACCGACCCCCACCTCACTACAACCTCCTTTCAGGTAGTTGTAGAGAGCTATGAGGTCCCCTCAGCCTCCTCTTCTCCAGACTAAACAGCCCCAGCTCCCTCAGCCGCTCCTCATAAGACCTGTGCTCCAGGCCCCTCACCAGCTTTGTTGCCCTTCTCTGGACACACTCCATTTTGTGTATATCCACTACATTCCACCCTAGAGGTTTACCTTCCCTTAAGGAGAGGGACATATCAATAAGTCACCTTCAGCAATTATTCCACATACACCTCCTAAGCTCTCATGTAAACTGATATTTGATTCACATTTTTCAATATTGTTAAAGAAATTGTTTTCATTTTCATATGCAACAAGAATACATTACAATACTCTCTTATGTAAAGCAAACAATAGGCTTCCAGAGAAAAATGTGCAAAGTAAAAATGATTTTCTCAAAACTGAAAACATGACATATTAGGAATTCTCCTGAACAATGAGAATATGCCATTGTTTCTCTCCCAAGATACACCACTTAAACAACAGCAAAAATGTGTCTCTGATTATGAAAAAACAGAAGTAAAATATTTTTGTCAGAATACAGACAGAACTCTCAGAACTAAAACATTATGAAAATTTTGTTGATCAACAAAATGTGATGTTGATCAACAAAATGTGATGTTGATCAAACATTTTTGTTTCTCAATTTGATTATGATAGAATACTTTGAACCCACAAAATAAAAGCATCTTCTTTCATAACTGGCAGCTTTTGGCTCATGCATCTAGGGCAGTAAAGAGATGGCTACTACTCAAAGTCATTACAGAAGGTAGCAATATCTGAAGCATTTTGAAACTTAGTTTTGTCCGCACCAGAAATGAGGGACAGTATATATATATATATGAAGTGGCAGGGGTGATTGTCAGGAATAAAGAAACTAGATAGAGTTCACAAAGTAGTTAAAAAAAAAATAGGAGAGACAAGGGAATAAAAGCAATACGAATGAGGAAGCAAGGGTTGTGCATAAAGTAGTATGCAATCTCACCAAGGAAATACTCTTGGCCAGATTTGCTAGAATACACAGAGTAACATTATTACTTGAAAACTGTGTATGATCTACCAACATCGCCTTATTTGTGAAACAGAAGGCACAAAAATATGACAATTGCAACTGAATCAAATGCAGCCATACTATAAACACTGCATTTTAACAGACATAGACGTGTCTGGAGAGTCAGAAAAAATAATCTAGTAAACAATAGAGACAAAAATTTCAAGTATTTGTTACGTTATTCAAGTATTTGTTACGTTATTCCTTTGTTAGCAAGGATTCTAGACCAAACAAGACCTAATATTGCAAAGAGAGCTCTAGAAAGATAGCCGACATGGACAGAATTCACCATGCATCTGTGATAACCAGCTAAAATAAATCTTGAAGTCACTGACTATGCAGGGGTTAAAAAGATACTTAGCCATTTCTTTCTGCTATTTGTGACAACAGAAGAGGAAACCTCTTTGAGTTTGTACCCCAGAAAACACTGCTTTCCTACATGGGCAACAGTAGAAGGAAGTTTTCAGCTTCTTCCTCTTCTACCTAAACCAGAAAACATAGATATGGTTCTATCTTTCCTTCTGAACTTCAGTTCAAACCATTTTGATATTGCCAACCACAGACTGTTCTCTGGTCATTATGGAAGGTCATGAATACTCTTTAGCCTCACTGCTCACGCAGAAAACTTCAAGAAACTGAGACTGCTGCCTTTAAGGAGTCTAGGATAGGCTCTTTCCATTGTCTTGCTCAAAAGGTTGCCAAGTCACCAACTCAGATCTGGTTTTGCTCCATCTTTCAGAAAAGGATTCCCAGCACACAAATAATTTATAATCATTTCAAAGCCCAAGGAAGAAAATTCCTATTTAATAGAAGTGTCTGTGTGCATGGAAGAATAGCTACATTTAACCTTATTCCATGAAGGAAGAAATCCATGTACATAATTAAAACCTTTATTTCACAGTTTATAAACACATAAAACGTGTAAAAGGGGAAAAATATCAGGACACATACTCATTGTGATTAACAAAATTAAATATTACCACTTTCAAAATGCATTCTCTAAGATGCATTGCATTTCCTTTAATGTTCTTGGGAGAACCCTAACAGACTAGTTGTTGTGTTTTTTTTTTTTAAACTAATACCATATGTAAATTTATTGATGAATAATATGAACTGACAAACTGCATACAAGGTGTTGATAACTGAAATGGATGTTTAGAGTGAAAAGGTATCTGAACTTTGTAATTTGGTCTCAGGAGCTACATACCAAACCTTATGCATTCATGAAAATAATTATTTCACAAGGTGGGGGGGGCGCAGAAATCACCTGAAGAGCACATTCCAAAGCAGATAGAAACATGCTAATAAATATGCTGTGATAGACAGAGAATAACTATGGTCTTGGATGAAAGTCATGTTTTCTTTTCTGTCTTTTTAATAATAGGTTTAAAGTCTAAACTTCTATGACAAGAAGTGCTACTTGTCCACAGAAGGACTACAGTCATCACAAGCTGCTTGAAAACATATAGAGAAAGGATCACACCATTTCAGAGGTTTTTTCTTTTTAGTGCCCAGTTAATAGTACCCTCTGAGTGCCCATTATAATATTACTGCGGTACTGGTGCGGAAGACTTATGTGCCCAGTCGGGATTGAAGTCACTCTACCAATTCATATTACTTACTGGATAGTCATCAATTTGCAGAAAGTAGTACTTACTCTTGAAGCAGTAGAACTGATGAAAGACTGGATATTCCCTTCAGAAATCCAAGAGAAGTATTTTCTGTTCTATCATTTGGAAAAAATCAGTACCACAGATAAAGGGTGGGATATGCAAAATACAAAATTCTGGCTACAGTTCAGATCATCTCCCTTATTCAGCAAGGCATTTATTCCTGATGTCAACCTTTCACATGCTCAACATGCTTCACTGAATAGAACAGACCTCCTGCAGAAGTGATAGAAAGTAAATGTAAGCATGAAATAAGAGAAGCATTACTGTTGCACAGATTGCTTTAAAATTCCTAGCTTAGTCTAATGTTTTAAATCTAAGTTCCCTGAGTATCATCTGTGAAGTTATCCATGCAAATTGTGAAGTTAATTCATTGGAGAAAAGGGTCTTAATGATATGTGGGTATAAAATTTTCCATGCATTTCCATACACTCACATATACATACTTAAATGCAATCAGGCATTAGAAACAGTTGAGAACATTCTTCAGGAAACAAGTGGTTGTATTTCAGAGAAATTCTGCAAGCTTGATGCATCAGAGGAGCACTACAGAAATATTAGAGCTGACCATCTCAGTCCTCTCAACTATAATATTTTCCACAGATGTCTAGTAATCTTTTTATTCCTTTTGCAATGGGATGTTGATGAATAGGTATATTATTCCTTGGAATAAAATGCTACTCATTAAGGCTTTGAAAGAGGTATAACAAGTAAGAGGGAGAACCTCCTATAACTGTTTTTAAAAAGCCTAGAATAAAAATTGTTTAGAACCCTTTATAGACAACAATAAATCTACCCAACTCCAGCAGCACATGTCCTTTCTGCATAGCTCATAGGATGTGAACACTGAGATTACAGCGCTGCAAGTTTTTCCACTTAGAACAACCTCTAAAAACAGGAATTACACTTCCTTCTTTGAACTCTGTTTTCATAATTTCCGACTGCTGGGCAATGCTAAAACTGTGATACTGAGGTGGGAAAAGCATACGGAACCACCACATGACTGTACTGGAAGCCACTAGCCAGTTGTCAAAGGGCAATGAAGTTTTTAAACAAAACCTCTAAATTGAAGTGTTGCCCTGAAACATATCTAAAGTATTGTCCTACAGATCTTGTAGAGTAAAACTTTCCAGAGTTCTGGATAGCTGCAGGAGGCCAGAAAAAAAGCTCTGCCCAGGTTACAAACTGACCATTTGAGTACAGTAGCCTAGTGCTGAACACATGCCAAGATAACCTCCAGGATCTATTAACTAGACACTCTGCTGCACTAGCATACTTCTAGGATTGTAACATGATAATTCAAGCCTGAATCTCCTTCCAAATAACCACATAAAACATACACTTTGTTTTAAGCAGGAGTTCCACTGTAAAAAGATGGCAGGATTAAGCTGTAAGGTCCAGGTTCCTAACAGTAATTTAATGTCTAATTCCCCCTCAGAGACTGTAAACAGTACTCAAAAACCTACTTTCAAATTATTCACCTCTAACACACGGCTGGAAAATCTGTGAAAAAAGTTTTCCTTACAGGAAAACTAACACTTCTATTTCTGGTAGGACCAGAGACAGCAAAAGGGGGGGGGGGGGGGGGAACAAAAAAAAAAACCCCCCCCAAACACCACCCACCCCCCCCCGC